>JBBPBX010015989.1:8531-48729 GCA_038048925.1 Garcialebias charrua | reverse complement strand
TAGCTGCCTCTTTGAAGACAGACCAGTTTGTGTTTTCAAAGCAGTCTCTTAGCATGGGGGAACTATCTTGGCGCCACGATGTGATCACTCTTTGTTCTGGCATCGAACGTCGGAGTGGGGGGAGCTGTCTAGGGACCAATAGCAGGGAGCGATGGTCGGAAGCCCCGATCGGTGGGCGTGGCTTCGCCGTGTACGCCCCCTTCACATTCGTGTAGACCTGGTCTAATGTCTTATTTCCTCGTGTTTCTGTGAAAACGTGCTGATTGAAGGTTGGAAGGATGGCACGTAAATCCACGTGATTGAAGTCCCCGGAAACAATGAAAAACCCCTCAGGATATTTACACTGCAGCGAGGTGAGTAACTCATGAATTTCTTCCTGGGCGACTTTAGCATTAGCATCGGGTGCTATGTAAACATTGCTTATTATTATCGCTGAATAGTCGCGGGGGAGGTAATGTGGCCTACATCTTATTGTTAAAAGCTCCACAGCAGCTGAGCAGATCCTGCTGATAACGGCACAGTTCGTGCACCAGTCTTTGTTAACGTAAATGCAGACACCCCCACCTCGCGTTTTCCCCGTAGTCTCGATGCACCGGTCCGTTCTGAAAAATAGTTTATTATCCAACTCGTAAACAGAGTCAGGAGTGTCTTCATTGATCCATGTTTCCGTGAGACAAAGCACCGAACATCTCCTCATCTCCTCCGACGTTGTTACTCTCAGACGAAGCAGGTCCATCTTGTTGTCGAGCGAGCGCACGTTAGACAGAAATAAAGCCGGCATCGGGGGTTTACCGGTTTTAGCGTCTGCTCGTAGTCTCGTCATGATTCCTGCTCGACAGCCACGCTTTTTCCCTCGAGAGCATCTCTTTCTCTTCTTTCCTCCGCGCATCTGCTTCCAGAAAGATGATCTAAGCAGATCCAATCTTCCGAGTTCTGATTTGAGTTCGTTGCTGATTTCAGCTGTGCCTTGTGGTAAATCCGCTCCAATTCTCAACAGCTCAGTTCGGCTATAATTCACCCGCAAAAAACGCGCAGAGTCAGGTACAAAAACACTATTAAAACTACTAAAAACTGGGGATGTTCTGGAAGCCCATGAAGCTGCTACTGGTCTGAGCGCGGCCATCTTGGAAGTTTGTCATCTTTTGGAAATTTGTGAAGGCTCACTTGTTCACTGCTGATATTAGAACACACAAATGCACTACAACGTGACGGCATTTTTCAAGTTACACAAATAAAAGGCGATCCTTCAGGAAATGAATGAGTATGGCAAGCAGTTAACACACCTAATAAACGGGCAAGGCTCTGCCTTCTGCCCGTTGTGACGTTGATGACTGGTGACGACGACTGGTGATGACGTATTGCGGAAATGCGCGGAATTTCAGGGGCGTATCCCAGCAAATACCAGAGAAAAATTTAGCATAATTTCGAATAAAATTTTAATATGTTTATAATTTATTATGCAAAAACGACCAGAGCTCAATGATATAAGATATATATGTTCTGACAAATATTCAAATTTACAAAATCATGTCACAATACCTTTAAGGTCTGGATCGGAACCCAGTTCGTCTTTAGACGGAGTGTTTTTGTCTGGATCAGTCAGGTACAGTATCATGGAGTTGATAGCAGGATCCGACTTCTGTAGTTGGATGATGTCTGGGTCAGTCAGTGCAGGTCGTACAGAGACTGCGTTGTCAGCAGGTCTGGCTGCGGCCTGTGCACGTGTGACTGCCATTACCCTGACTGTAGGTTGTATTGACAGAGTCTTGATTAACCAGGAGGGGTCGAAGGACCATAGAGGACCTTCGTCGGCTCCTTCTTTGGCTAAGGAATCTGCAATGTCATTGTAGTACTTGTCATCGCCTGGGACTCTAGAATGTCCTGGAACTTTCTTCCAGTAGATCTGTAAGTCGTGTGATGTCACCAAGTGATCACACGCTATGAAAAGCTCTTTGTGTTTGACCACTTTTCTGTCGCTTGTTAGGAAACCGTTCTGTTTCCACACAGCGAGGTGACAAGCGAAACTTAAACGAGCATAGTTAGAGTCAGTGCAGATGACTAGCGTCTTGATGGAGCGTTCTACTACCATCTGGAGAGCTATTAGGATTCCTGCAATCTCAGCGTACTGAGAAGTCTGAGAGCCTAATTTGTAGCTGAAAGTAATCTGTTCTTGGTCTTGGAGGAGGACCCCTCCAACACCTGCCTTACAGATTTTGTCGCGGAGGAATGAAGATCCATCCACGTACAATGTTGTCATATCTTTGCAGATATTGTCATCAAAGAAGTGGTGATTCGGGTCTTCAGTTACTGGGGGTTTTACCTCAACCGGCGGCTGGGTGGCTGGTACATCTTGTGTACACTTTTGGCAGATTGCCAAGTCCGTCCCCAGATGTGACTTCTTGTTTTGACCATAACGTATGTCTAGGTTAAAACTTTGAAGCGCCATGAGCCACGTTGCAACACGTGAGTTTGTTACCACACCATCTCTGATGCGTTCACTGTTAAGAAAAGTCACTGGCTGGTGTTGTGTTTCCACAATGATTTTCTGTCCACCAATGTAGCTGGAGAAATGTTTAACTGCCCACACTGTGGTCAGTAAAGCTTTCTCACAGTCTGAGAATCTCAACTCGGGGCCTGCCATCGTTTTGCTGGCGTAGGCTACTACACGTTTGTCTCTGTCGTGTATTTGGTACAGACCTGCACTTATGCAATGAGCTGAGAAGCCCACTTCCAAGTAAAACTCTTTGTTGTAGTCTGGGTAGACTAAACATGGGGCTGACTTGATCCTGTTTATAAGAGCGTCCATTGCCTGTTGCTGTTTGTCAGTCCAGACAAATGGAACGTCTTTTTTAAGGAGTTCAGTCAGTGGTTTCGCAAGGTCCGCATAGTTTTCTATGAACTGGTTCGAGTAGTTACACACACCAAGAAAACTTTGTAGTTCTTTGAGATTGGTGGGGACTTTGAGATTGTCAAGGCCTTGGGTGCGAGTCAGTTGTGGTTGTACTCCGTCTGGACCTACGAGTAGGCCAACGTAGTCCACTTTGGTTCTGCACCATTGGCATTTTGACAGTGATATCTTAGCACCAGCAGTTGTTAGTTGATTCAGAACGTGGTCGATCTCAGCCAAATGTGAGTCCAGTGTTGGCTGCCTCAAAAGGACATCGTCCACGTAAATCAGTGTCCCACGCTCGTGGGCGTCTGGACATGCTCTGTTCAAGAAGATGTTGAACTCTGCAGGTGAGTTAGCGTAGCCAAAGGGACACCTGTTAAAGGTGTATTGTCGGCCACCAAAGGTGAAAGCTAGTTTGTATTGGTCCTCGGTGCGCACAGGGATGGTCCAAAAACCAGAGGCGACGTCGAGGGTCGAGAAGTACTTACCATTGGTGACCTTGGGCAGTTCCTGTTGGAGCTGGGTCATTGGCCACCGTGATAAGGGGACTTGTTTGTTTAGCTTTCTGTAGTCTATAGTGAGTCTCCACTTACCATTTGGTTTTAACACCGGCCATAAAGGCGCAGAGTAAGTGCTGTTACAGTATCGGATGATACCTTTTTCTAACAGGTCATTAATGATTTCTCTGATAGGTTGATGTGCTGCCAGAGGAATCTTGTATTGTCTGACAAATGCAGGGGGAGCATTAGGCGGGGTTGGGATGCTCACTGTGTGGAGCGTGGTCAACCCACAATCCATCGAGTCAGTTGAGAATGATTTCTCATATTTTAGAAGAACTTTGCGAAGTTTGTCCCTTTCTTCATCAGTTTTCAGGGCGTCGGCTTGGGCGACCACCTGGTCAATCTGTGAAGCAATTGAGAGGGGTTCTTGTTCTTTGGGGAGCTCCAGTGAGTCCCCTTCAGTGTCGTAAAACCTGTCAACAGGTAGTGCACTGTAAGTTTGAGGGCATAGACTGTCTCCTTTGTTGAAACCGAACCTGCGGACAGTGTCCTGGTCGGACTCAGTGGGGGAGAAAAGAGCTATGGCCTGTGTTGGTTTCGTGAACAAGACTTGCCCCGTGTGTTGATTTGGGATCAAGTTTTCTGGGAGTCCTCCCAGAAATGGAATGCTTAGCTCAAAATCATGAAAATCAGTAGAGATCAACCATCCTAGCTGTGTGTTTTTTGGGATCAGTACCTCTTCTGTGCTTGTGTTGCACACAGCAACAGTCGTGGTTCTGCAGTCGAGGGTCACTTGGCATGTGGCCTCCATGGACAGTCCTAAGTTGAAAAACATAGGAGATGGTTGAAAGTATGCCTGTTTTGTGCTAATAGCTTGTCCTTTCATGATGTGACACATCACCGGCTTGTTCATAACCTGAGGTGGTACCGCAGTGTTATGGCTGTTAGCAATCTGGCAGACCTCTGGAATGGTCTGTCCAGCCTTAAGGTTCTCTGTGGTTAGCACAGGAGAGTCCTTTGTGGCTGTGTCTAGTGACCACAGTACATTGTTGTTGATGTCCACTCGGACACCTAATCTTACCAAAATGTCGGAGCCTATGTAGGTTGCATGTGGTAAGTTCGGGACCACGAGGAACGGGTGATCCAGTTCTCGTTGGTTCCAGATTAGTTTCAGGTCAATGATCCCTTTTGCGGTCATTACCTGTTTATCGTTGGGGTCTAACGAAAAGCGGAAAGCTTTTTTGTTCATTTCTAGACCCAACTGTTTTTTAACCAAGGTTCCATAGAAAGCTTGGCTGATCGCTGATTTCTCCGTCCAAGGAGACAGAACAGCATCATCGGTGTGGGATCCTTGGATCTCAACACCTTTGACTACCTGTGGTAGGTAGTGTTCAGTGAGTGCTGACTGTTTCAGCTCGCAGAGGAGGCTCTCTTGTTGGGCCTTTTCTGCCTCACCTGTTGCTGAAGGTTCACTTACCGGGATTGTGCTCTCGTTGGAGGATCCCTTTGTGCCTTCCGCGGTACCTGCTGTTAGACAGTCAGTGTCACCTTGTGTAGGCATATCGATTGGCAGTGGTTGGCTCACTCTGGTCCACATTGTCTGATCGCCATAATCTATAATCGCGTCGAAGCGGTTTATAAAGTCTTGGCCGACCAAAAATGGGAATGAGTCAACGGCGGACACGTGTACCGGGTGGTATAGCGTCATTTCACCAATCTGCATGTGAACCATAGCTATAGCTGTTAGGGTTGTTCTCGTTTCTGAGAGTCCCTGCAATACTACAGCACATTCTTTGAGGGGTATTTCCCTGTCAACACCGCTAGCGGCTATCCGTAGCTCCTTCAACAGTGTGGGAGACATAATGGTTATGTCAGCCCCACCATCCAGGAGGGCCTCTTCTGTGAGGACCCCTTCTAAAGTGATTGACAGGTAAGCCTTCTTAGCGGGCCCCTTCCTGATAATGTTACACAGGAACCTATCAGGTTTTTTTCGACGTTTGTTACGTCTACCATTGTCTGTGTGATTTTCATTCACCTGTACTGGTAGTGCAGTCACACATGGGTCTGAGTGATCGGTCTGTGACGAGTCATTGTCTTTGGTGAGTGAGCTTTCCCCCCCTTTTTCTGATGAGGGGCTCTCGGACTCTGTAACAATGATGTCATGGTTACAGTCAACGTCTTGTTGACTGTCTGTACCCTGATTGTCAGCATCCTGACCATCAGTATCTTGGTGACTGTCAGCAATTGTGGCATTGCTGTTATTTGTGTGTTCTGAGTCACTATCAATGATAGTGCTACACATTACTCCAGGTTTGTTTTCCTTGTTTGTTTTTTTCAAACTTTCTAACAACCGACGTATGTTCTCCATCTCTTCTGAGGACAGAGGTTTAGGGCCTTTTTTCTGGAACTTCTGTGGGTTTTTCCTCGCCCCAGACTGTTCAGTTTGAGGTGCAGGAGCTGGCGCATTGCTCGGGGGTCCCCTCTGGGACCACCCTCTTTCATATGAGTCTCCTTGGGACCCATATTTCTTTTTCTTTTGGAATGCCCCCCTTTTTTGATGATGGGGTTCTTCCTCTTGATGCGGCCTGTACCACTTAGGGTCTCTGGACCCCTTTTGGTCTTTGTTCCAGTGGACACCTTCATTTTGCGGTCTGTCAGGTTGGAAATTTTGTTTATTCTCGCCTTCCTTAAAAGAGTGAGCTGGCGCTCTTGCTCCTTCAAGGTCTAGCGTTTGGTATTTGACCTTTTCACCTGGATACACTTCTACGGGTTTCTTGTGTCGCTTGTATGTTTCAAAAACACGTATAGCGCACTCCTTTAATTCACGCATGGTTTTTTCTCTGTAGTCGGCCATGAGGTTGGCCGTTGAACCAATCTCTGAATATAGATTGTTCATAAAAAGAAACTTAAAATCACGTTCATCCTCCATACCTGGCTCATTCCTATCACCAAAAAAGGCTTCGAAAAGTCTGTCATAATATGGGATCGGATGTTCATTCTGCCCCTGAGTGATTTTCAATGCGGCTTGGTAGCCAACGTCTCCCATGCGAGGAGCATATTCTTGCAGTAGAGTTTCGCAGAAAAGTTTGTAATCCTTCAAAATGGCGACTGGTTGACGCGCAATGAAGTGCTGCACCTTTCTGCTTGAGGTGAGTTTGATTAAACCGACTTTATCGTCGACCGTAGCGTTCGGATAGCATGCCAGTTTAAACTCAATGTCTTTCAGATAGGTATCGGTTTCAGTTGAACCATATTGCCCTGGCTCAAAACGTTGAACGAACTGGGAAATTTTATGGAGTCGTTCTATTGGGACAGCGAATTGAGAGCCATTGATAGTGATATACCCACCCATCTGCGCACCAGGTACACCTGTTGACATGGGGTACGTAGGTACCTGCCATTGGGTTATCCCAGCAAATGTCTGTTGAGGTGGGGTGGGGTGGTGGCGGAGGGAGTAGTGCATCGGGCATGGGCGGGGGCGGTGGAGGAGGGAGTGGGTCATCAGGTATGGGAGGGGGCGGCGGAGGTGGTGGATTCTCAAGGTGTTTACTCATGAGATCCAAACATTTTCTCTCTTCTTCAAAGAGTTTGTTCATTGCTGATGCACGCTCTATTCTACAACTGTTCAGTTGGACTCTTAACCCATCATTTTCACGTTGTAACATCATGTGCTGTTCTTGTGATTTTCTATAATCATCTTGCAGCCTTGTGTACCGTAGTGATAATGATTCCAGGGTGTCCGTGCATTTGTCCAGCGCGTCTCGAGCCTCCCCACAATCCGCCTGAAGCGACTTGTACTGATGGTAATACTTATCCTTCTCCACCACACATTTTTCCAAATCATCTTGTGATTGTTCAAAATCCCTTTTTAACACTGTGCATTCTTCGTAGAGACTACGCGTTTGTTCAGCGCTGCCAATACTCGACTGTGTTAAACTCCTTACCTCCTGCTGTAAAGTGGCAACCTCCATTTGTGCTGTTAAACATGATGTAGAGACAGCCCGGCGTGCAACAGTTTCAAAGTCTAGCTTGGCCTTTAACAGAAGGCTTAATTTAGCCAAACGTTTATCTCTGTCTGCTGGTGAAGATTCTCAGTCGTCCAGGACATGATAAATCAAAAAGGCGTTCAATTCAAGATCAACTGGACTTTATTTGTAACAGAAGACGTTTCGCTTCTCATCCGACTCATGTTATAAACCCACACGCACACAGTCTGGTTCATTGAATTGATAAAGCTTTTCGGATGAGAAGCGAAACGTCTTCTGTTACAAATAAAGTCCAGTTGATCTTGAATTGAACGCCTTTTTGGTTTATCTCTGTCTGCTTTCTTTTCAGCCGTTGTGGTTCCAGCTGTTACAGTTTTTAATGCTCTGTCCACATCTGCTTCCTCCATCAACTGTGTCTCTTCATGGTAATTTGTGAAGGACCCTGTGAGCGAAAATAAGGCACGTTTGATCCAATCTGTTTGGTCGGGTCGTGGCCCTCAGTTGGCATGGCTGCCCCGTATCCGTGGTGTCAGGTGTCTCACCTTGTGTGCCTGCCATCTTTTATCTGAATTTTCAGTGAAAATAAAAGATGCTCTGTATTCGTTACTCTAAACTTTTCACTATTTGAAATAAACAGGAAAGTTTAAATGTACACAGGATAACTGTGGAAGATGATGTGTCAGAGAGAAGGAAGAGAAAGGGAAAAAAAGTTGCAGTTATCTGGAGTGAAAACTGTACTTTTGTTTGTTAATTTAAATTAGTTTGTATTTAAAATAAGCAAAAATGTTTGTCTGTACCTCTGTTATTCTAAATAATTTATTTAAAATAAACAGGAGTTATTGTTTGTGTACAGAACAAATTTAGAGATGGTAATTCATCATAAAAATGCTGACTTTTTATGATGTTTTATGAGAAAACTCATCTGTTAACGTCTTTTAACCAACAGGGGGCAGCTTCGAGTCTTTAATGTTATCACGAGGAGACTGATTTTTCTATTCAGTATTTAAACTAAAAACAACCTTTTAGAGTTAGTTTCTAGTGTGTCCGTGATAAACGCTCGAACCACGTTCTTGTCAGAGACAGATTTATGTTGTTAGACAGTTTAGATGGCGTCAAATTAGTTTTTAAACTCTCAGTGAAATCTCCGTTTGTCTAGTGAGGAGTGTGAACTGCTTGTCACCCAAAGTGCACCTGGAAATGACGACAAAAGTAGGCGGGTCGACGCAGCGCGTCACCAGCTTCCGTTGAGCGAGGCGGAGCTCGCTAAACAGATACGTGACGTCAACCAATCAATCACAGCGCTTGCAGTTCTATTCCCAAGCATTCATGGTGAATGTAGTTTTCTTACCTTCGACCAAGGCAGTGCCGGAAATGACGACAAAGTGGGTTGGTCGCAACGGCGTGCGTTCCCACTACAGCGAATCAGCGCTCGCTACGAGTGATTGACAGCTCACAGCTCTCGTTTATCCAATCACAGCTCATAAACAACAAACGTGTAGGACACGTCGCCTTAACGTTACCTTAGCACAACAGAACACAACTTTTACAGACCCTTAAACAACTCAAACGCTTCAAATTAACTTCCCAAAATCCTGAAACATGGCAATCACAATTAAAACAGGCACAACTTAGCTACGCTCAGTAACCCAGCACTGCAGCTGCAGAACAAACACGGACTCGCTCGGAGCCACTTCAAGGTCGGTTCCGGTCCACTTTTTAATGGAGCAGGAAACGGGTCTGAAACCCAGCCGACAACGTTCTAACAGCAATATGCTTCTTTGACCTGTTCTAAAATGTAAAACACCACACACAGCAATCTTGCAGATGTTAATAGCTTTTCAGGCAGTTTGACTCGGCAGTCAACAAAGCTTTGCAGGCTACAGGAGTCTGTGAGTGAACTGGGCCGAACGGAACCAGAACCCCCCACAGACCACGGGCTGACAAAACTTCACCTAAAAGCTTCCAACAGCGTGTTAAAGAGTTGAACAATAACAATCTCTCAGCTTCAAATGATAAAAACATGCAGAATCTGCCTGTCTTGAACACTCCAGCCAAAATTATTATCCTCAGAGTTTAAAAATTGGAATAATCATGCCAACATAACGTTTCAAGTTCATGAGAGATCACAGATTTATCAATAAACTTTCAGAAAACTCGTACAGGACCACCAGATGAAGGGAACACGAGGGAGCCACCAGATTGTGTCTTTAAACACATACGGTGTCACCCAGATGTAAAGGATTTTAGCAGGGGTCAGTATTAAGCTGACCTCTTTATCCTTAATTAATTTACTTATTCAGATTGAATAGTAATTTCACGGATTCTTTTCTTTTTCAGTTTACCCAATATTTCTGTGATCTTTATGATGGATAAATAAATAAAGCCATTAAGTGACAAGAGACGTTAACTTAGTTTGATATGTCAAAGACACTATCATTTATTTAAAATAAATCAACTAAATTAACACCATTACACTTGATTGACATGATTTCACTTTCTTGTAATTTAAAACGTCAGCACAGTTAAATTACAACACAACAGACATAAATACTGGATGTTAAACATATTTAGTCTGAGGGCTCTTAGCTTAAATAGTTTCCAGCTTAGAATTGAGGGGAGAAATTTAAGAAGGAGAGGTTAAAGGAGGAAGTTATTTATCTTGAGGGTAACCAGAAATGACACTTCCCATCCGACTTCTGCTAAACCCCAGGTACGTTTGTAAACAGCTCTTTACCTTCGACGACGAGTCTGAATAAAGAGATGACACCAGCCTTTCAGATGCACAGAGTCCTTCAGGCCCAGCACGTCCAAGCTGGTCCTTGTTTACGTTTTCAACGTCTCCTGGTTTCGCGTTGGTCATCAGAAAATATGTCAGCTACTGGCCTCTGACTTCAAGATAAACTTATTCCAGGAAGGAATAACAAAGTTTTGAGCTTACGCTTGTTCCAAGTGGACTCATAACAGCATGTTATCAGTCCCTAGCTGGATGACGTGCCCTTAGCGTTTGACCAAACGTCCACCCAGCTCTTTGGGAAAGTTCACATCTCTTTGAAGCTCCCAGCAGACTCATCAGTTCCAGCAACAGCTTAGAACTTAATAGAAGGTCCTGAGAGGAGTGAGACTTGTGTCTTTTTCATTGGTCCGTGGAAGCAGTTGCCGTTATCACGACCCAAGGTTACAGCCCGAGCAGAGGGAAATTGTTTAGGAAAAAGACAGAGAAGCTGGAGTCATTCTCCTGCAAACAACGGATTAACTGTCTTCTTATTTCTAAACAAAACGGTCGGGCCTCTGTGACCCGAGACTTCAACTTTAACACAGCAGGAGTGACACAGTAATACTCCATATTAAAAGAATAACAGCATATAACATATATCATGAAAATGACAAAAGTTATTCTTTTGATCACATCAGCCTAAAATCAAAGATAGAAATAGTCTCTTTTGGTGACTATGTTCTCAGATTACAACTAATGGAATAATTTGTAGTAAATGTCTTGCTTTACTGAGAGATCAGTAAAGGTCATCTCTGGAACAGTTCAAAAATACATAGGTGTATCAAAGTGGACACGGTCATGCCCACTACAACGTGGAGATGCTGGTGACCTGATCCGAGGTTGGTGTGTTTGTTTTCGGCTACCTTGCTGCCCGCGGGAGCGGCCATTGCTGAAAAGGACCGGTGTCGGACGTGGAGGAGGTCTGTTCTTTTTTTCTTATTTTTTTCGGGACCTACACTGCCAGTGACGCAGGTTAGTGACCTGGCCGCGTCATTTAAATTTTTTTTTGGAAGTTTTGGCTTTACTGAAGTGAAATTTTGAGAAAATGGCAGGCAAGTCCAAACGTGAAAAACAAGTCTTGAGTGAACAAAACTCTGATGAATTGGATGAAATAAAGAAATTACTGAGCTTCATCAGTTCTGAACTTGCAACGATTACATCGCAACAGAAACTCCTGATGGGCTTGTTTGATGAAATCAAGCATCTGAAATCGCAAATAAGCCTGAAGGATAAAATTTTTTTAGAACTGGAACAAAAGGTCGATGATTTAGAACAATATTCAAGACAGGAAAACTTAGTAATAACTGGACTGGAAATTAAAAATCGTTTGTACTCTAGAGTTACCAAAAATGAGGGAATAACGGAGGATGCATCACCTCAAGAGCAGAGGACTCTGGAAGAGCAGGTGGTGTCTTTTCTACAAGACAAGGAGATCGACATTGACCATGAGGACATTTCTGTGTGTCACACCTTACCAAGTACATCTGGAAAATTAAAGTCAGTAATTGTCGTAAGGTTCATCAGTAGAAAAACACGAAATAAAATAATCATGCAGGCAAAAAAATTAAAGGGAACTAGAGTCTACATAAATGAACATTTAACAAAGAGAAATGGTATTATATCAAGGGAAGCAAGAACGTTAAGAAAACAAAATGAAATAGTATCAACATGGATGAAAAACGGGAAAATATGGATCAAAGTGCAGGAAGGTTCACAACCTAAAATGATAAAGGAATTAGCGGACTTGGAAAAGCTTTAGATGTGATTACGAGATGGATAAGTACAATCAAGAGTTATTTCTCAATAACATCTACAAAATGAACAGTCTGACGAACAAATACATTACACTATGATGATGTGCGATGAATCGGAATTAAAAATATATGATGTTGATGATGAAATTGAAAAAAAATATTTCCATCTATAAATGAAAGTAAATATAATGAAAAACAGTTTGATAACATTAAAATAATAAATGGAAGTCTCTCCATTATTCACTTTAATTGCAGAAGCATCAATGCAAGTATATCAAAGATAACAGCTTACTTAAAAAAATTAAACAACACTTTTACAATAATAGCACTTTCCGAAACATGGCTGAACAATGAAAACATAAATAATGCTTATATTGAAGGATATGAATTGTATTATAAAAATAGAAATAAAAAAAGGGTGGAGGAGTAGCTCTATTTATTAACAGTGAAATAAAATGCAAACAAATTGGTGACATGTCTATAGTTGTAGATAATTTAATGGAAATGATAACTATAGAAATAATAAACAAAAATGACAAAAACTTCATAATAAGCTGTGTTTATCGATCACCTGGGTCAAATATAGAGTTATTCACTGATATAATCCTGGAGTTGTTAGAAAAGAGAGGAAACAAATCAGTTTTCCTATGTGGTGACTTCAACATTGATCTGGGTAATAAGACTGACTCTAATAACATCAGTACTTTCACAAATTCAATGTACAGTTTAAATTTATTTCCTTTGATATCAAATCCAACGAGAATAACAATGCACAGTTCCACAACAATTGATAATATTTTCACTAATTTAGCAGATGACAAAATAATAAGTGGTATTTTGATGGCTGATTTGACTGATCATTTACCAGTTTTTACAATTTATAATAAAGAAGATAGTATTACAAGACCAGTTACAAGAACGAAAAAAATAATAAACACATCTAAAAAATCATTAGATAGATTTAAAGATGACTTGAAAAAACAAAATTGGAATGATGTGTATAATAATAATAATAATAATAATGTGTTTGTCTGTCATCTGTGTATGTGTCCCATACACAGACGAAATTCGTCTCTGCATTTAACCCAACCACCACCAGGTGGTGCAGTGAGCAGCCAGAAGGCGCTCGGGGAGCTGGAGAATTAGGTGTGCACTCATAGACACCCCAAGGTGTGTAGTGGCCGGGACGCGAACCCGCGTCCTTCGGATCCCAAGTCAAAAGCCCTGCCACTACACCATCTTGGCTCCTTGTGGATGACGTAAACAAATCATATGATGAGTTTATGAACATTTTGGATATTTTGTATATAAAAAATTGTGTGCAAAAAAAGTCATACTAAGAAACGTACTATTGATCAACCGTGGATGTCGACAGGACTGAGAAACGCATGCAAGAAAAAAAACTATCTGTATTCTTGTTTCTTGAAAAACAGTACTCCTGAGGTGGAAAATAAATACAAAAAGTATAAAAACAAATTAACGGGAATTATAAAAAAACAAAAGAGAGAATATTATAGTGAACTATTACATAAAACAAATGGTGATATGAAAGCAACTTGGAGAGTGATGAACAGTGTTTTGAACAAACGCAAAAATAGTATGAGCTTGTCTCAGTATTTTGTGGATGAAAATAATGAAATACAAGAAGAACATGAAATTGTAAATGGATTCAATAATTATTTTGTAAACGTGGGACCACACCTTGCAAAAACAATTCCATTAGTTGATAAGGATGTGTGTCACTTAATCAAAGGTTGTGAAAACACTATGTTTCTACATGAAATTGATAAGGAAGAAATATTGATAGTAGTTAAAACTTTTGCAGATAAAAAATCTAAGGACTGGGTTGATATGGACATGATGGTTGTAAAGGACATAATAAGTCTTGTTATCGAACCGTTCACATACATATGTAATTTGTCTTTTTCCACGGGTGTATTTCCTGAAAATATGAAAGTAGCAAAGGTGATCCCTATCTTTAAAAATGGTGACAAATGCGTCTTTAACAACTATAGACCAATATCATTGTTGCCGCAATTTTCCAAAATTCTAGAAAAAATATTCGTAACCAGATTAGATAAATTTCTTGATAAATATAATATTTTAAGTGACAGTCAATATGGTTTTCGATCTAAAAATTCTACATCCATGGCTCTTATGGAACTAACGGAACAAATTACCACAGCCATTGATCAAAAGCAACATTGTATAAGTCTGTTTATTGATTTAAAGAAAGCATTTGACACAATTGACCACACCATTCTCACTAATAAATTAAACAAGTATGGTATTAGAGGACTAGCACTACAGTGGGTGTGTAGTTACTTGAAAGATAGACAACAGTTTGTACAAATTGACGGCATACGATCAAACCTCTGCAAGATCACATGTGGAGTCCCACAAGGCTCAATACTTGGACCAAAGTTGTTTATTTTGTATGTGAATGATCTAGTGAAGGTGTCTGGACTTCTAAAATGTGTTCTCTTTGCTGACAATACTACTTTTTTTTATTTTGATAGTGATTTAAATCAAATGTCTGAGTTAATAAAAAAAAAAAACTTGCAAAACCTATAATGCGAATCCATCAAAGTGAAACCATATCGGATCGGTCGAGGCCCGGGTTAACAACCGGTGCTGTTGACAAACAGGGTGCAGGCGGAAATTGTACTACTGTTAGTCGAAGACCCCGAGGAGGGAAACGTGTCAGGAGACAGAGGGAGAAGAGGAAAGTGAAGAATGTAGGACTGAGGGTTGCAACTCTAAATGTGGGGACAATGACAGGCAAAGGTAGAGAGCTGGCTGACATGATGCAGAGAAGAAAGGTAGATGTTTTATGTGTCCAAGAGACCAAGTGGAAGGGCAGCAAGGCTCGCAGTATTGGAGCAGGGTTCAAACTGTTTTACCATGGTGTGGATAGAAAGAGAAATGGAGTAGGGGTGGTCCTGAAGGAGGAGTTGGCAAAGAATGTAGTCGAGGTGAAGAGAGTGTCAGATAGGGTGATGTATCTGAAGGTAGAAGTAGAAGGTCTGATGCTAAACATAGTCAGTGGTTATGCTCCACAGGTTGGATGTGATGCGGAGGAGAAAGATAAATTTTGGAAAGATTTGGATGAAGTGATAGAGAGTATTCCCAGGGAGGAAAGAGTGGTGATTGGAGCAGACCTGAATGGACATGTTGGTGAAGGAAACAGAGGGGATGAGGAAGTGATGGGTAGGTTTGGTGTCAAGGAAAGAAACCAGGAAGGACAGATGGTGGTGGATTTTGCCAAGAGAATGGAAATGGCTATAGTCAATACCTATTTCCAAAAGAGGGAGGAACATAGAGTGACCTATAAAAGTGGAGGAAGGAGTACGCTGGTCGACTACATTGGACCTAATGCACGAAAATGTTCGTATTTTTATCCTAAATTTCTCCTACTTTTGTTCGTACGAAGCGTTCGTACGAACATGCCACGTCAGATCCAACAAAGTCTTCTATCGTCAGGAAATGTGTGTATATGAGCTGTGTAAATAATGATGAATCCCACCTGTTCTATTCACCTGCTCGTGCACGCGAGTGGTTATTTACATAATTCCCACCCCTCAAAACACCATATAAGGATATAGTTTCCTGCCACCGCGAGCAGGAAGTGTCCATTCATTCCGGCTTTTATGCGTCAGAAAACACACAAACGCGTTTGGCGAATTAAAATTGACTCGCCTTTGATCATAGTGTCAGCCCCGGATCTGAGCGCAGACCCACACAGAATACAGATGACATCAGTGAGCGCCCACAGTCAACAGGCAGTTTATATTAAAAATGACATGAAACAACTGAATAAGCTGGTTTCGCTTTTTTCTCCCCTGTCTCTGCAGCGGCGCTGTGTGTGTGTGTGTGTGTGTGTCGACAGTGGCGCGTGGCGTGGTGGCGCGGGGCGCGTTGCGTGGCACACGGTGGTCGACATGAGTGGCGCGGGGGGGCGCGTGGCGTGGTTGCGCGGGGCGCGTTGCGTGGCACACGGTGGTCGACATGAGTGGCGCGGGGGGTCACGCGCGGGTGGCGCAAGGTGGTGGACGTGGGGGGGGGGGTGTTGAAGCCGCTTTAATTAAACCAATATGTGTGGTTGCATTTAATTGTTTTTAAACTCAAAATATTTTCTAAATAACGAAATATAAAGTTATTAGTGGAGAAAAGGCCGTCTGGATAACAGCAGACCGACTGCTCGTAAAATATACGACAGGTCTGGACCACACGTAAATTTTGTTCGTATCTGAAAAAAATCCTAGGATACGAAAACATTGTTGGATGCCACAAATGATCCTAAATCACTCGTACGCACAGTATAAGAACAAATCTGTGCGTACGAACGGTTCGTGCATGAGGGCCATTCTGTGTAGAAGAGGAAACCTGAGGGAGATTGGAGACTGTAAAGTTGTGGGCAGGGGAGAGCGTGGCCAGACAGCATCGGATGGTTGTGTGTAGAATGACTGTTGTTGCGAAGAAGAGAAAAAGAGTAAAATCAGAGAAGAAGACCAAATGGTGGAAGCTAAAGAAGGAAGAATGTTGTGAGAAATTCAGAGAGGAGCTGTTAAAGGCTCTGGGTGGTAAGAAAGAGCTTCCAAGTGACTGGGCTACTACAGCAACAGTAATTAGAGAGACAGGTAGGAAGGTACTTGGTGTGTCATCTGGACAGAGAATGGATGATAAGGAAACCTGGTGGTGGAATAGTGAAGTGCAGGACACCATTCAAAGAAAGAGATTAGCCAAGAAGAAATATGACAGTGAGAGGACTGAAGAGAGGAGACAGGAATATAAGGAGATGGGACATAGAGCAAAGAGGGAAGTAGCTAAGGCAAAGCAGAGGGCGTACAATGAGTTGTATGGGAGACTGGACACTAAAGAGGGCGAGAAGGACTTGTACCGATTGGCAAGACAGAGGGATCAGGCTGGAAAGGATGTGCAGCAGGTTAGGCTTATTAAAGATGGGAATGGGAATGTTCTAACAAGTGAGGAGAGTGTGATGGGAAGATGGAAGGATTACTTTGAGGAGCTAATGAATGAAGAGAATGAAAGAGAAAGAAGAGTGGAGGTCATAGAAACTGTGGACCAGGAAGTGGGAAAGATTAGTGAGGGTGAAGTCCGGAAAGCTCTGAAAAGAATGAAGAAGGGGAAGGCAGTAGGACCTGATGACATACCAGTGGAGGTTTGGAAATGTCTTGGAGAGGTGGCAGTGAGGTTTTTGACTCAAATATTTAATGGAATATTTGAGGGTGAGAAAATGCCTGAAGAATGGAGAAGAAGTGTGCTGGTTCCCATTTTTAAGAACAAGGGTGATGTACAGAGTTGTAGCAACTACAGGGGAATTAAGTTGATGAGTCACACGATGAAGATCTGGGAGAGAGTTGTGGAAGGAAGGCTTAGACAAGAGGTGACTATCTGTGAGCAGCAGTATGGTTTCATGCCAAGAAAGAGCACCACAGATGCCATCTTTGCTTTGAGGATGTTGATAGAGAAGTACAGAGAGGGTCAGAAAGAACTCCATTGTGTGTTTGTGGATTTAGAAAAAGCATATGACAGGGTGCCAAGAGAGGAGGTGTGGTATTGCATGAGGAAATCTGGAGTGGCAGAAAAGTATGTTAGACTGGTACAGGACATGTATGAGGACAGCAGGACAGTGGTGAGATGTGCTGTAGGAGTGACAGATAGCTTCAAGGTGGAGGTGGGATTGCATCAAGGATCGGCTCTGAGCCCCTTCTTGTTTGCTCTGGTGATGGACCGACTAACAGATGAGGTCAGGCAGGAATCCCCATGGACTATGATGTTTGCAGATGACATTGTGATATGTGGTGAGAACAGGGAACAGGTGGAAGAGAACTTGGAGAGGTGGAGGTATTCACTTGAAAGAAGAGGAATGAAAGTCAGCCGTAGTAAGACAGAGTACATGTGTGTGAATGAGAGGGAGGCCAGTGGAACAGTGAGGCTACAAGGAGCAGAGGTCACAAAGGTGCAGGACTTCAAGTACTTGGGGTCCACTGTCCAGGAAAATGGGAAATGTGGTAAAGAGGTGAAAAAGAGAGTCCAGGCAGGATGGAGTGGATGGAGAAAAGTTTCAGGAGTGATTTGTGACAAAAAGGTGTCAGCAAAGGTCAAAGGAAAAGTTTACAAGACAGTGGTGAGACCAGCTATGTTGTATGGTCTGGAGACAGTGTCATTGACAAAAAGACAGGAGAAAGAACTGGAAGTAGCAGAAATGAAGATGCTGAGGTTCTCCTTAGGAGTGACAAGGATGGATAAGATCAGGAATGAGATCATCAGAGGTACAGCACATGTTGAACAACTGGGAGATAAAGTTAGGGAGGCCAGACTGAGATGGTTTGGACATGTCCAGAGGAGGGACAGTGGGTATATTGGTAGAAGGATGTTAGAAATGCAGCTGCCAGGAAAAAGACACAGAGGGAGGCCAAAGAGGAGATATATGGATGCAGTTAGAGAGGACATGAAGGTAGTTGGAGTGAGGACAGAGGATGCAGAGGACAGAGTGAGGTGGAGGAGGATGACTCGCTGTGGCGACCCCTGAAAAGGGAAAAGCCGAAAGAAGAAGAAGAAGAAGTCTGAGTTGTTAAAAATGGAGTTTGTTAAATTACAAACTTGGTTTAAAGTGAACAAACTATCATTAAACCTAGATAAAACAAATTATATGTTATTTAGTAATACAAAGAATAAATTGGATTTTTCTTTTAAAATTGATGGTGTTGAAGTTCACAGAGTAAGCGAGGTGAAGTTTTTGGGGGTAGTTATTGATGACAAACTGTCGTGGAAACAGCATATAAATTTAGTTAAACTTAAGTTATCTAGATCTACTGCGGTGCTTTACAAAGTGAAAGATTTGTTGAATGATAAAGCTCTGTATCTGTTATATAATGCAATTTTTGTTCCACATTTAATTTATTGTGTTGAAGTTTGGGGAAAGGCGTGTAAAACCATAACAAAGCCTATTTTTATTTTACAAAAAAGAGCTGTGAGAATTATTACAAGAAAGCCTTACTGTCATCCGTCGAATATATTGTTTCAACAACTTAAGTTGCTAAAGTTTATGATTTAGTGGATTACAATATTTTGTTGGTAATGTATAGAGCCCATAATAATGTACTGCCTTCAAATGTTCAAATTAATTTTGTAAAGAGGACGAGCTGGTATAGTCTTAAGGGAACTGAGATTTTTGCAAAATAGAACAAGCTTAAAGGGACGGTCTGTTTCAATACAGGAAGTTGATTTGTGGAATGGTTTAGGAAATGAAGTTAAATCTGCAAAATCAGTGCTTGTGTTTAAAAAAATGATTAAAACTAAATTGTTAACAAAATACTAAAAATTTCTTTAAATTGTTTATTGTACATGAAATTTTTAAAATTGAAATGAGTTTCTCTTTTGGTTCGATTGCTTATTGATGACTATTGTTGGAGTGAATTGTTTGTATTGATTTTGAGAGTCCAACTCTCACTGGAAACGAGCCTGACTTACTGCCGGCAATGCGGACCAAGCTCTGACACCGGTCGTACAGGGACCTAACAGCCCATATCAATGGGCCTGGTACCCCATACTCCCGGAGTACCCCCCACAGAACCCCCCGAGGGACGCGGTCGAATGCCTTTTCCAAGTCCACAAAGCACATGTAAACTGGTTGGGCAAACTCCCACGCGCCCTCCAGGACCCTGTTGAGGGTGTAGAGCTGGTCCAGTGTTCCACGACCAGCACGAAAACCACACTGCTCCTCCTGAATCCGAGGTTCGACTATCCGACGGACCCTCCTCTCCAGAACCCCTGAATAGACCTTACCAGGGAGGCTTAAGAGTGTGATCCCCCTATAGTTGGAACACACCCTACGGTCCCCCTTTTTGAATAGGGGAACCACCACCCCAGTCTGCCAATCCAAGGGAACTGCCCCCGATGTCCACGCGATATTGCAGAGTCGCGTAAGCCAACACAACCCCACAACATCCAGAGCCCTAAGGAACTCAGGACGAATCTCATCCACCCCCGGAGCCTTGCCACCGCGGAGCTTTTTAACCACCTCGGCGACCTCAGCACCAGAGATTGGAGAGCCCGACCCAAAGTCCCCAGGCTCCGCTTCCTCAGTGGAAGACGTGCCAGTAGGATTGAGGAGGTCTTCGAAGTACTCCGCCCACCGACTCACAACATCCCGAGTTGAGGTCAACAGCACGCCATCCCCACCATAAATGGTGTTGGTCGCGTACCGCTTTCCCCCCCTGAGACGCCGGATGGTGGACCAGAATCGCCTCGAAGCCGTACGGAAGTCATTCTCCATGGCCTCTCCGAACTCCTCCCACGCCCGAGTTTTTGCCTCAGCAACCACCCGAGCCGCATGCCGCTTGGACTGCCGGTACCTATCTGCTGCTTCCGGGGTCCCACAGGCCAAAAAGGCCCAATAGGACTCCTTCTTCAGCTTGACAGCATCCCTCACCGCCGGTGTCCACCACCGGGTTCGAGGGTTGCCACCACGACAGGCACCAACAACCTTGCGGCCACAACTCTGATAAGCTACCTCGACAATAGAGGCGCGGAACATGGCCCACTCGGACTCAATGTCCCCCGCCTCCCTCGGAACGTGTTCAAAGCTCTCCCGGAGGTGGGAGTTAAAGCTCCGTCTTACGGGAGACTCTGCCAGACGTTCCCAGCAGACCCTCACAATACGTTTGGGTCTGCCAGGTCTGACCGGCATCCTCCCCCACCATCGGAGCCAACTCACCACCAGGTAGTGGTCAGTTGACAGCTCCGCCCCTCTCTTCACCCGAGTGTCCAGGACATGCGGCCGCAGATCAGATGAGACGACAACAAAGTCGATCATCGAACTGCGACCTAGGGTGTCCTGGTGCCAAGAGCACATATGTACACCCTTATGCTTGAACATGGTGTTCGTTATCGACAATCCATGACAAGCACAGAAGTCCAACAACAGAACACCACTCGGGTTCAGATCAGGGGGACCAGACCGCCAGACCGCCAGGGTCCCCGCCCTCGGCCACCACCCATCCCACATTGCACCGACCCCTTTGGCCCCTCCCATAGGTGGTGAGCCCATGGGAAGGGGGACCCACGTCTCCTCTTCGGGCTGTGCCCGGCCGAGCTCCATGGGTAAAAGCCCGGCCACCAGGCGCTCGCCAACGTGCCCCACCTCCGGGCCTGGCTCCAGAGTGGGGCCCCGGTGACCCGCGTCCGGGCGAGGGAACATTGATTCCATTAATTGAACTCATCATAGGGGTCTTTGGGCTGCACTTTGTCTGGTCCCTCACCTAGGACCTGTCTGCCTTGGGTGACCCTACTAGGGGCATGAAGCCCCTGACAGCATAGCTCCTAGGATCATTGGGACACTCAAACCCCTCCACCACGGTAAGGTGGCAGCCCAGGGAGGGGGTGCTGAATCATACAATAGAAAAATAAAACCCTATAAGTTTTTGTCAGTAAACTTTTCTCAACAAAACCACAATACAATACAATAAAGAAAATCACACTGAACAGTATACTGTAGTTCATTTATGTTACATATATGGTAAATAACAAGTAACAACACAAGCATAAACCAAAATTGTATTCACCAGTAAAACTACTCAACACACAGTGCTTTTTTTTGTACATTTCTTGTAACTAGGAAGCTGCAAATGAGCAGAAAAAAATATGTGCTTTAAACATTAGCTTCCCTGATGCATCCTTACATTTCTATGCTGATGACACAGTTGTTGATTGTCGAGCTAAAACAGTTGCTAAGGCCTTCCAGCTTTTACAATCCACCATTGACATCATCCAGTCAGATTTGTTCCATCTCAAACTTGTCCCAAATGCTGATAAAACCAAAGGGATGTTGTTTTCAAACAGGAAGTCGATCCAAGCGGTTCTTCCTCTGAGTTTATCCTCAAATGGTGTCCCTATTGAGTTTGTCGATTCCTATAAATATTTGGGTATCTTGGTAGATTAACATCTCTCTTTTAAGCTTTACGTGGAAAACCTAGTAAAGAAACTGAAAGTTAAGGCCCCCTCAGAGCTCTGTGTTCGGCCGTACGCCGCACTACGCCGTACGTACGCTGTACGTACGCAGAGGCACAAGCGTACCATGTACTCGCCAAGCTCAAATTTTACGACCGCGTACACAAACGCGTTGTCTCACAATAAACTGCCCGGCGCCAGACTGTATTAAATTCCTCTTTTTCATCCCTGATCTGGCCTTTTCTTTTGTTTTTTGCCAAAAGTCAAGTGATCGAGTGATGATTGAATGAATGAATGAATGATCACTTCCTCCTCCGCTCAGTGGTCCGCTCAGTGGTTCGCAAGCGAATTAAACTCGTGTCCAACGTGGCTGCGCGCAGATTACTGGTGGGCTGTGGACTACAGGACCAGCGCTCCCTGTTTTTTTATTTTTTAGAACTTTTTAATAAGATATAAACACAGAAAACCGCTGCGCTGAAGCTGCCGGCTCCTTTTTTTTTCTCCCCGCGAACTGTCAATCAATTCAGTAGGCGTGTCAGCAAATGACCAATCAGCGAACGCTCTGCGCAGTAGCTGCAGCGAGAATGAACGCGAGAACGAACGCAGAGCTGTGCGGGCGAACGCGCGGCGCACAGTACGCGCGCGTAGTACGGCGTACGGGTGAATGCAGAGCTCTGGGGGTGGGGGGCCTTTAAACTGGGTTTCTTTTTCAGAAACAGATCCTGTCTAACTCTGAATTCTAGGGAACACCTTGTAACTGCGACTTTTCTTCCCTCCATTGATTACGGTGACATTATTTACATGAACGCTCCTACAAGCACCCTGCAGATTCATAACTGGCTGTGATTACCATACCCACCACTGCCCCCTGTATTCACTGGTTAACTGGACATCATTAACTTCACGCAGACTCTTCCACTGGTACATTTTCATCTTTAAATCCCTTCTCAGTCTGCTGCCTTCATACATCTCCTCCTACATGTCACTGCATAAGTGCAGCTACAGCGTGCACTCTCAGGACATCATTACCTGTAGTGTTCCCTCAGTGAGGACTGAACTTGGCAAAATGACCTTCTCCTACTCTGCTCCTGTTTCCTGGAATATCTTACAAAAAGATCTGAAGCCCTTGACCTTGACCTCTTTAAGTGGCTTCAAACATCTGTTAAGTTCCTTGGAAAAAACAGTGCAGACATGTTCCTGTTTTTAATATTCTACACAGCCTTGCAAGCTAGCTTTTTTTATTTGTTGTTTCATTTTTTAATGCCATTTTCTTTCACGTATTCTTCTCAATGTGTATGTTTCCTTACACTGACCGATACCAGATCTACTTTTTATCCTCACAAATGTCCAACTGCAGCAGAAAAACATAAAAAATGTAATCAAAAAAGTGCTTGTAACTTTGTTCTTTATTAACTTTGTTTGATGGATTTTGGAACATCTTTTTGTTTAAAAGCAGCCAAATTATCCCTAGTTTAATATAGATTTTTTTTGCACATGCAGCATATTCTCCTTCATGAATCACCTCTTTATCATGGTGGAGGAATTGGTGTGAGAGCTGAGCTAAGAGCTGTTCTGTCAGGAGCAATTGTTCCTGGTAGGTTCTCCCAAGGCAGACTGTGTCAGGATGATGCGGTGCCCTCTTGTGGTCACCTGCACCTGCACCCCCTGGTGTTTTCTCCTAGTAAATTATCTCCTGATCCGTTTCACCTGTATGGCTTCCGAATCATGCCAAATCCTCCGAGAACAAATACAAATCTCGCGAGAGCGGGTCTCATTTGCGCTCTTGCGGGTCTCATTTGTTCACTCGAGGGTTTGTATTTGCTCTCGCGAGATTTGTATTTGTTCTTGTGGTATTTGGCATGATTTGGACGCCATACACCTGCGTCCTGTCCAGGTGTGTGTGGTTGTGTCTCATTAGTCTGTGGATATAAGTCTGTGTCTGTGTGCTATCCGTTGTCTGGGCACCGTCTGATTTCAGTTTATTTATGTAGCACTAAGGCACAACAGGAGTCATCTCAGGACACTGAACAGAAAAGTAAAAGTACTTTTACTTCAGTACTTTATTTTGGTACTCTGTCCACCCCAGTTCACAATGTATGCCACCTTCTAATGACTGCTAAAAGACACCAGCTTCACTGTGAGTAGGATTAAACATCCATTATCTTTTACCCACTTCTTCCTTTTGTGGGTCGCGGGGGTCACTAGTGCCCATGTCCAGCCATCACTGTGTGAGAGGCGGGGGACACAGGTCTCCAGTCCATCACAGAGACACATAGAGGTAAACGAGACAAACAACCACTCACACCTAGGGAGTTATCAGTCAGTCTAACAAGCATTTTTTCCGGAGTACCTGGAGAAAACCCATGCATGCATGGAAAGAACATTTAAACTCCACCCAGAAAGGCCCCTGGATCGGGATTAGAACTGGGGCGACCTGCTCGCAGAGAGGCAGCAGCTCTACAAACAGAAAACTGATCAATTGGTGGAACCAGTCACAGATCACAAGGGCCTTTAGAGACGAAAGCTGTACTTAAACAAATATGGATCAATTATTAGATTTGGAGCATAACTGTATACTGTAGTGGGACATTTCTTTTGCAGTCTTATTTCTATTACTTTTATATTTTCAAGCTTTGCAATTGAAACATTCTCAGATAAACAAAAAGCAGATATTTTTGAAGACTAATTCTTCTTTCCCGAGACTTTTCTCTGGAAAAGAGTAACACAACATTTGCTATGTTCGTGGTAGAAACAACAAAGACAAGTTCCTGTTAGTATTTTACATAACTTTAGAATGTTGCTGTTTTTGTTTCATTTTTATATAATTTATTCTATTTTCTTTTCATTTTTTAAATTCTTTTTACATGATTGTTTAGTGTTGTTTGTACCTCATCTGTGTTCTTTGTTTAAAACAGGTCTCTTTTGTAAATGAGTCCTCATGGCTCAATGAGACTAACCTGTATAATAAAGGTTGAATTAATGAAAATAACAAGCATTTTTAAACTTTATAATTTTTTAACTGTTTTTTTTTCTTCTTCCAGGTTTAATGCATTATTTTTTTTAAACTTTTTTTAACTTTACTATATATAGCATATACCGGTACCTACTTTTTATTACCACCTAAACTTCAGATAAATATTTTTGTCTCTGTTGACAATGTGTCATTAGCTTCATATAAAATAATATATATTCAGTACTTCACAGCTCTTTCTTGTTGTGAACATGTTCTTTTGCAGGATGCTGTGGGAGGTCAGGATGTGGTTAGTCAAGAAGTTAAGCCTCAGTGGCCTCATTAGCTTTCTTCAGCATGAAAACGTTGGACGAAATAGACAGACTGATCAATTAGTTGATGGTTTTTTGTTTTACATTCTTCTGTGGGAAGGGAGAAGGTAAATGTATGTTTCGTTATTTATCCTATAAATGAAAGAAAAGCTAGGGAAGTCATTTTTGACTGGTTCAACTTTTGACACGAATCTGGCTAAAATAGTAATAACTGTAATATGTTTGCACAAAGACAAATGTTTGATATTTACAAATGCTGTGCACAGCTTAAACTAATTTGCATTGGTCATCCCTGTCAGGGTCTGTCTTGTGTGTTGTTCATGGACTTTTTCTTTGAGTTTTGTATTTTGTTTTACTTGTGTTTTAGCCTCCTCGCTGCCTTCCCCTCTCTTTGTTTTTGCTCCTGCCCTTTTCACTCACACCTGATCCTCATTGTCTCTCTCCAGGTATTGTCAGTTCTCCCCCACTAGTTCCCTTTAAAACTTGTCATTTTTCTGCTCCATTGTGCGCTTATGGTGTTTCATGTTTTTTCACCTTTGAGTCTTCCTGAAATGTTATTGCATGCAAGTATTCTTTGCTGCCTCATGCCTTTTGCTTTTTGTTAAATCATAATCATTATTATTATTATTTTACCATCACGTATTCTTTGACTTTTTGTTTTACATTTTGGGTTCAATTTCTCCCCCAAACACGATATTATTCCATGGGGAGAGTCTGAAATATTGTTGAATAATTTGATTGTGTGTAAGTTTTTGAAATTAGGACTGAAATAAAAATGTTTGAGTGGTTTCTGTTCTTGTTTTCATGCACATCCCTGTGCCCGATGTTCAGCTCATGTTGCACATGTCTGTATCACCCAAGGTGTTTCTCATTCTGTCTCATCAGCATTTCTGTATAAAGTCTGCATCTTTTTACTTTTCCGGTGTCCGGGCATTAGCTTTCCCATGGCTACAGCTTCTGTGTCTGCTTCACTTGTCATCTCCTTTAAAAAGTAAGTCTTTTTGTGAAAACAAATGTTCCCTTGTCAGTCAGTGCACTCGGTGCAACACAATTGCTATGGGAATTGCGCCACCGCGCGGTTCACCTGAAGTAATACACTCACGCCTTTACGGCAGGTGGAGGTCAGCGTCAACACAGAGGCCCTGCCCTCTTGGTATAAAGACGCGTGCGCCCATCTATCTTTCTTTTTTGCCCTTCACCTCGCTTACACCTGAACTTCGTGGGACTCTCTGTAGCTACATCGCTCGACCGGAGGTGAGCTCGCGACCTACACTGAGCGTACAGAGAAATTTCCTGCATGCTGCTGGGCTAGTGAAAGCTAGTCCAACGTCTTTTATTTGACCTCAAGGTTTTTTCTTCTCTCTTTGCAGCTGCTTCGCTCGACGGCGCTAACTGCGTCAGACCGCTACCCTGCTAACGAGTTAGCGGGCTATCCAGCGAAAGCGACGCGACAAAGAAGACGTCTCCGGACCACGTTAGCACTGCTAATGAGCTCGACTCTTCTCAGCCATGGCTCCAGAGAAGGGAAAGCGAGAATACCAAAAATTCTAAGAAGACCAGCAGGCCAGCGAGCCCCAGCCCCTGGGCCTGCCCCAGCGGCTGCGGCTACTCCCTTTCGGCGATGGACACCCACGAGGCCTGTCCCGTCTACCTGGGGATGTTGCACGCTAAGACAGTGCTGGAATCCCCCGAGTCCTGCCCTCACTGCAGCCAGATGCCTGAAGCTGTGAGGAAGCATCGAGTGGACATCGTGGTCAAGGCCATGGGTGGCTCCGCGGCGGCACGAGACCCAGACCTCACAGAGGCACTCACTCCCACATTGGAGCTCGAGGCTGTGGACCTGGAAGACAACGGACAAGCTGACTGGGGGGACAGTATGGACATGGCGGCCCCCGTCATGGACTCCACCGCCGAGTTTGACACGAGAAGCCTGTTACGAGCAGACGAGTTCTCGCTAACAGCCTCGGTTGAGATTTCAGATTTCCGATGACGAAGCTGAGAACGAGGACGAAGGAGAAGAAGAAAACTTCTCCCAGAACTCGACGTCAACTCAGCCAGAGACGGATGTCTCAATCCCTGCTTTGTTCGGCTTGTGTCGCAGAGTGGCGGACACGCTACGGATCAGCTGGCCAGAACCTCCACCTCGCCAACAGGTAACGAGGTTGGCGGGGAATTATTTCTTTGCCAAACAGCAGTCGGCCACAAGGCACAGGATGCCAATTTTTCCGGATTTCCTGACGGAGCTCACTCACACCTGGGCTGAACCTAGGGCTCCCATGTTGCTGCCACTCTCTCAGTTTCTCGACGTCGCTGGAATGGAGGGAGCAGGAATCGCCAACGTCCCGCAGATGGAGGACATGCTGGCGGATCACCTGGTCCCCAGGACGTCGGGCGCAAAGCCGACTCTGCCCAGCAAGGCTTGCCATGCCTCAGCCTCCCAGCTCGAAAAGTGTTACAGAGCTCAGGGCCTTGCGGTCCGCGCCATGAATGCCTCGGCCTTGATACAAGCATACTTGGCAGAGAAGCTGCAGGAGCTCCAGGTAACGACAAACAAACAGGCTGCGACAGACATCCTGGAGGAAGCCCGCAAGGCGACTGACTTTGTCCTACGAATGATAGGGACCGTGGCCATCGCTCAGGGGAGATGCATGGCTGAAGTAATAATAATAATAATGAATTTAATTTATAACGCACTTTTCATTAATGAAAATCTCAAAGTGCTAAAGTGGTCATCGCCCAGCGCCACCTGTGGCTGACTTTGACAGACCTGCCAGAGGGCCAGCGGTTCCCGTTCCTCCACCACCCGATCGAGCTGACGGGACTCTTCGGGGGGGCTCTGGAGCGTATCCAGAGCAGGCTGGAGCAAAGACAAAAACAGGCCGAGGCCCTGCACGAGGGGATGCAGAGGAAAACTTTTGCACCTCACAGGGACACCAGTGGGAGCAGGCCCATGCAACCTCGACACCGCTCAGCCACAGGCCGTCCCCTGCAAAAAAGACCAGCTTACGACGGGGAGCAACAGCAGAGACCCGCAGCAGGGCCATCTCAGGCTGGCCAGTCCTGGACCAGGAACAGGTTTGTTTCTCGCCAAGCAGTTCCGCCGAGAACTTCCTCGACGAACCGAGACAGAAGGCAGAAGTTGGCCTGACGAAGCGGGACCACTTCACAGTTTTACGGGTTCGTCCACCCATGTGGTACGGGAACCAAGACATTTAAACACAGACTTTAGATCGTGCACACATCTTAAGAGAGGAGATATCCACGATGCTGCAAAAAGGAGTGATAAATGTTGTTCCAACAAATAATATTCACACCGGCCACTACAGCAAATATTTCCTCGTGCCCAAATGGGACCAGAGCTTGAGACCGATTCTGGATCTCAGAGCGCTGAACAGGAGAATAAAAACTTACAAATTCAAAATGCACACTCTGAGACAAGTGATCCAGTCTGTGAGACCAGGAGATCACACGTGCACAGTGGATTTGAAAGATGCTTTTTTCCACGTGAGCATTTGGAGGAAGCACAGAAAATATTTTCGCTTTGCATTCGAAGGAAAAGCTTACGAATTCCTGGCTTTACCTTTCGGATTAAAAACTGCAACACGCACATTTACAAAATGTCTGGATGCAGCCTTGACCCTACTCAGGGGTCAAGGGATCAGAATTATGAATTATCTGGATGATCTGTTGATTCTGGCCGAGAACAGAACACAAGCCCAGCTGCACTCACAGATGGTGATAGCTCACCTGGAAGCTCTGGGCTTCGTCATAAATCTGCAGAAAAGCGATTTGACTCCATCACAGATTACCGTATTTCAGGGTGTACAGGTCAACACCATTCTGTACAGAGCATAGCTTTCAGAGGTATGGATCTCATCCATCCGCCTCTGCCTGGCACGCTTTCAGCTGGGTCAGAGAGTGTCCCTCAAACTCTGCCAGCGCCTGCTGGGTCTTCTGGCAGTAACCATTCCCTGCGTGCCTCAGGCATTATTAAAAATGCACACTCTGCAGCTATGGCTGAACAAGCAAATGCGTCCTGCCCCCCTCAGGCGGGCAAGGAAGATACTGACCAACCCAGAGTATGTGACAGCCCTGGAACCCTGGAGGGATCCTTCAGTGTTCACGACAGGCGTCCCGCTGGGACGAGTACTGTCTCGTGTGGTGATCACCACAGATGCTTCAAAGAGAGGTTGGTGAGGGTATTGCAGAAACCAGAGTGCCCAAGGGCTCTGGAAACAACAGGAGACAAGGCTCCACATCAACTTCCTGGAATTAAAAGCTATCTTTCTGTCCATGAAGCACTTCTACAAGAAGGGTCTGATTTCAAAGCAACACGTGTTGATAAAATCAGACAATCGGACAACGGTGTCTTTTATCAACAGAGAAGGGGGGACAAGGTCCCGACCCCTCCTCAGCCTGACACACAAGCTGCTCTTGTGGTGCAACCCTCGAATATTGTCACTGAGAGCGACACACATCCCGGGAGAGCTAAACCACGGGGCAGACACCCTCTCCAGAGGGCCCCTTCTCTCCTCAGAGTGGAGGCTGAACCCACATATCATGGACAAGGTCTGGGTACGATACAGGCGGGCATCCGTCGATCTGTTCACCTGCAAAACCAGCACGCACTGCGTCCGGTACTTCTCACTGAAGGAAACAGATGATCCGTTGGGAACAGATGCCCTGGCTCACGATTGGCCAGCAGGGGTGCTATATTATGCGTTTTCCCCGTCCCTCTGATTCAGGCGATGCTGGAACGGGTACGCAAGGGAGCTCTCTCCCTGATACTCATAGCTTCCAGATGACCACAGAAACCGTGGTTCCCAGAAATGATCTCACTGTTTTCAGGGACACCATGGTAGCTGCCCTCCCACAGGGACTTACTGACTCAGGCCCACGGGTAGCTCCTTCACCCATGTCCAGATCTGTGGCAACTTTCAGCCTGGCCGCTGAGAGAAACCGGCTGATGGCCTCTGGCCTCCCCGGTAATGTTATAAACACGATACAGGGAGCTAGAGCCCAGTCATCTCAGACTCTCTACGCTCGTAAATGGCATGTTTTTGAGGACTGGTGTCAAGAGAGGAATATTATCTCATATTCCCATGACTTGGTCCAGCTCCTCACCTTTCTACAAGACCTGCTAGAAAAAGGCTGCTCCTTTTCCACTAATAAAGTATTTTTGTCAGCCATCTCGGCATGCCATGAAGGCTGGGGAAATAAAAACCCCGGAGCACTCCCCCTCATTATACGTTTCATGAAGGGCATGCTGAGGAAAAGGCCCTCCAACAGGACCCTGGCCCCAGACTGGGACCTAAAGTTAGTCCTGGATGCTTTGTGTGGGCATCCATTTGAGCCACTTGCCAGCATTAAGATAGATTTGTTATCTTATAAAACTGCTTTGCTTCTAGCTCTTTGCTCAGCTAAACGTGTGGGTGACCTCCACACTTTATCTTTGCATCCAATGTGTACCAGGTTTGCCCCTGACGGGTCAAAGGTTACCCTGCGTCCTAACCCCTCTTTGTCCCAAAGATTCCAATTCTAAATTCCAGAAGTCTGGACTTTGACCTCACTGCGTTTCCTCCCCATCCTGTCCTCATTGAGGATCAGAGAAGGTTGAATGCACTCTGCCCTGTCAGGGCTTTGTGTGTTTACATCAACAAAACTGTCAGTTGGAGGAAAACAAACCAACTGTTTGTATGTTTTGCTAATCCTGCTGCTGGCAGAGCCCTCTCAAAGTAGCACCTCTCACATTGGGTGACTGAGGCCATAAAGGGGTGTACAGCAGCAAAGGTCAACAGGTGCCCTCTGGGGTACACACCCATTCCACTAGAGGGCTAGCTGTCTCATGGGCTCTGTTTAAGGGTGTACCAGTGGCAGACATCTGTACTGCTGCCAACTGGAGTTCCACAAACACGTTTGCAAAACACTACAGTTTGGATGTCACTGCATGTGACGTCACTCAAGCTGTTCTCTCTAACACACAGTAGAGAACAGCCAAAATGCCTAAAGTATAAAGGTTGAAGTTCTCACAAGCATGCATTTTCCAGAGCATTTTCAAAGGGCGTGAATGAATTACGTTCCCATAGCAATTGTGTTGCACCGAGTGCATTGACTGACAAGAGAACTGAAAGTTATGCACCATAACTCATGTTCCCTGAAGGAAGGGAATGAGGTGCAACACAGTTTGCCCTTTTCAATGCCTAAGCTCGGTGTAGTGCACTTGGAGAAAGATAGATGGGCGCACGCGTCTTTATACCAAGAGGGCGAGGCCTCTGTGGTGACGCTGACGCCCACCTGCCGTAAAGGCGTGAGTGTATTACTTCAGGTGAGCCGCGCAACGGCACAATTCCCATGGCAATTGTGGTGCACCTCGTTCCCTTCCTTCAGGGAACGAGTTATGGTGCATAACTTTCATTTTTTACTTTTACCCTGGAGTCTCCTGTGATCCGCCTGCATGTGGGTTCAACATAAAAGCTGAGTTATGTGATACAGATAGTCCGCGACTTACGATGGAGTTCCGTTACTACGCGTCGTCGTAAAGCAAATTTCGACGTAAGTCGTAACGCATTGAACGCGGTGTCGTAAACCCGCATTTTCGACGTAAGACGATACATGCTTTCTTACGCGGCGCCGCACACCCGTTTTTCAACGTGAGACATAACAAGCGTACATACTGGTCCATAAACATGTACAGAACTTTATTTCCAAGTGGTTAGCTAATACAGTACCCTACACATTCATCAAAAAACACATATAAAGTACTGTACAACAGGACTGTACTGCACAGTACGTTTAATAATAAAAAAAAACTGCAAAAAAAAACCAGTAGTGTACAGCACAGGTACTATAAAAAAGAAATAAAAATAGAAATGAAAATGTCCTTACTTGTATTGAAGGGGCATTGCAGAGCAGGGAGACAGGCTTATTGGGAGGGAGCTGCAGATGGTGCAGGTGAGTCATGAGAGGAGCAAGTGTCAGGAGAGACAGATGATGAGGCAGAGGGTACAGGTGCTGGAGATTATGCTGGTGATACTGGTGCTATTGAATGAAGAGGGACAGGTGAGTCAACAGAGGCAGCTGAGGTATTACATAAAAACAAAAACAAAAAATATTTCTTTACCTTGATGGAAGGGATGTTTCAGGGGAGGGAGATAGGCTTATTGGGAGGGTCATGGTGCAGGTGAATCAGGAAGGGTTGGTGAGTCAGAAGAGGCAGCTGCAGCAGAGGTAGATGGTACAGGATCTGTTGCAGGCCTCTGTACTTTCTTGAAATACTGCTGTAGTTTGCTCTGGACTTACTCCATCTTCTTCTCCTCCAAGATCTCCTTGTAACAAACAAGGAAACCCATGACCCCTCTGGCAGCCCTAGAGTACCTCTCCATGTTTACATCCTCTGCCTCACAGCATGCCAACCCTTGCTCTATCAGGGCCAAACCTTTTGCCAAGCTCTGCCTTTTGAATTTCTTCGGCTCTGGGGTTGGCATTTCTTCCTCTTCCTGTATCATCTGCTTCTCCAGCTGAATGAGGTTGTCAGCAGACAACTCCTCTCCATGAGATGCCAGCAGCTCAGTGACATCATCCTCCTCTACCTCCAAGTTCAGCGACCTACTCATTTCCATCACGTCCTGGATGATATTGCTCACTGACTCCTGATCCCCTGAGGAATCCTTAACAAACTGGGGACACAGTTTTCTCCAAACACCATTCATGCTGCTCTGCTTAACCCGATCCAAGGCATTGCCAATGTTCTTAACAGCATCAAGGATGTTGTATTTCTTCCAGAAGTCCTTGAGCATCTGGTCCTTATTTTTTTCTGTTGCCTCTAATGCGTTGCTGATGACCCTTTGGAGGTAGCACACCTTACATGTCAATATAATTCCTTGGTCCATGGGCTGTAACAGGGCAGCAGTGTTAGGTGGGAGGTAAACCACCTTGATATCAGGGTGAAGGTCATCCAGGTTGGCAGGATGTCCGGGTGCATTGACCAGCAGCAGCAGCACCTTAAAGGGGATGTCCTTGGAGGTGCAGAACCGCTGGACGCCTGGCACAAAATGGTTGGTGAACCAGTCCTCAAACACAGCAAGTGTCATCCATGCCTTCCTGTTTGCCCTCCAGATGACTGGCAGCTGACTCTTTAAAATGACCTTGAACGCCCGTGGGTTCTCCAGCTGATAAACAAGCATGGGCTTCAATTTGTAGTCCCTAGCAGCATTGTCACCAAAAAGCAAAGTCAATCTCTCCTTGCCGACTTTATGGCCTGGTGCTGTTTCTCTTCCTTCGCAATGTAGGTGCGATTAGGCAAACGTTTCCAAAACAACCCTGTCTCATCCACATTAAAAACTTATTGGGCTGAGTAACCACCATCCCTAACTATCTCAGCCAACACGTTTGGAAACTCACGTGCAGCTTCCACATCACTGTTGGCTGCCTCACCCTGCACTTTAATGTTGTGGACCAACCCCTACAGGCCACAAGTTCCTCACCATTGCTATCCTCCCCCTTCTCTCTTTTCAACGCCTCAGTCATCTGGCCTTCTTCTGAATAACAAGCAGACTCACGGGGATACGTCTCTGGTTTTGGTCTTCCAACCACAACACCAATAATCGCTCCATGTCATTAATAAGCCCACTACGTTGCTTAGTTAGGACTGAAGCTTTCATCGGTGCTGACCCTTTAACATGCTCAAGGAGACGAGGTTTATCCTTGATAATTGTTGCGACAGTCGAATGACTCAGTCCAAGTGCACGGCCAATGTCTGCCGGTGTTTCGCCCTTATCTGATCTTTTTATAATGTCTAATTTTACCTCCATGGTGATGACCTTCCTTTTCTTTGATGCACTGCTATCAGAAGAGTCATCCTTTCTTTTTGGTGCCATTATAAAAAGCAACAAAGAGTTGTTCACTTGTTCTGAGTTGTAAAAAAAAAATCTGCTACAGTCGTATTGTCGTCCTCGGTCCACGTTCTACACTGAAGCCCACGTTGCATTGCGTTAAGTGCAGCACAAAACTGTATCACTCTGCCTTTGTCTCCGAGGTACAGTACACACCTGTAGTCCTCCGCCCTGTATTTTTTCATTGTCGTGCTGCTAAGGTACGCTCTCCCTCCCCCCTGTAAATTTCCACTGTCCTGCCATTGACTTTCGTAAAGTACAGTACCGTATGTTCTGACGTAAAGTCGCGTAAACCCGCGTAACTCGAAACAATGTTTTTCAATGGGCGAGCGTCGTAACCTCGAAACGTCGTAAGTCGAGGCCGTCATATGTCGGGCACTACCTGTATTTTGATTAAAAATATAAAAAAATATCATAGTTGATTTCTTGAGAATACAACAATGACATGACCAGATATTCTGACTCATCTTGGATCCTAACAACCTGATTGATATCACTCTTTGTGACTTGGTCTTTAAAAAAAAAAGAAAAAAAGATGCTAAGCAGCTGTAGGAGAAGTTGTCAAATGTTTTCTGAATGATCAAGTGGCTTGCTTCTTCAGTAGACATCTTGGTTTTTAGTTTGGGTAACAATTGTCAGGGTTTCAGACAGGAAAGGAATGAACCCAGTTGCGTAGGCAGGCGTATAAAATAAAATTATCTTTAATAATAAATCAAAAGGCTGACATGGCAGCAAACTTACCAAATGGATTCAGGACAGGATCAGACAGGCATGACAAGACAAGCAATACCCAATGACGAACCAACACCTTACATGACTAACAGATGGGTTTATATGCACAGACAGGACATGAGACACAGGTGATCTTAATCAGACAATTAAAGCAGAAACACAAGGGAGTACAGACAGGGGAAGGTCGGCTAGATGAAAAAAAATTCAATACAAAAACTGACTGAGAACTGAGAATCTCCACCAGCCCACTAGATAGCGCCATCCCTACAGGACCAACATTCAGATGGACGGCGGGGAGACTGTCCAATGGGCCGGAGCAGGTCAGGTATTGAGGTCACATGTGGACCCGGATCTTCTGCAGTTGGATCAGCAGGGGACGTGGGACCCTCAGGCTGTGGTGAGGACCCCTCAGCAGACGCTGGACCCTCAGGCTGAGGCGTGGATCCCTCAGCCGTCTCTGGACCCTCAGACTGAGGCACGGATCCCTCCGCAGGCTGTGGACTGGCTGAAGCTTCTGGTACCACTGCAGGTTCTGGATGGCCTGCTGGTTCTGGAGACTCTGGTTCTACTGCAGGTTCTGGGCTGGTGGTGACTGCAGGTTCTGGGCTTGTGGAGGCTGCAGGTTCTAGGTTGGTGGTGGCTGCAGGTTCTGGGCTGGCTGGATCCTTGCACTACGTGGGTAACACAGAGGCTACAGGAGATGGAGAAACTACGGGGACTGTGGTAGGCCTGGGGGTGACCACATGGGCTACAGTTGTGAGTATTTCAGGTGTCAGGATCGGAGAGACTGGGATACGTTCAAAAACAGGGGAGTGACGCTTTGGTGGGGGACTGTGACTGGCAGCATACGTTCAGATGAGCGGCTCCAACCAACGCTCCTCCTCCAGCACCTTGTCCAAAAAGTCCTCCAAATTAATCCGGGAAGACAAATATATTTGTTCAACATGTCTTTTGTGGCCACCCACCTTTCCCACAGTTTGTTGGAGGTAGCTGAGTCCACATACCTCTGTACTGTGTCGCAGAGCTAAGAATAATCCACATCAGACGGTCTGGACAGAAATTGTTTGCCTGCTGGGTTCATGGTTATTCGGTTCATGCTGTCAGGTTTCAGGCAGGTCAGGACAGGAATGAACCCAGTTAATTCATTCATTCAACCTTTATTTAAACAGATAAGTCACATTGAGCCTCAAAGACTCATTTACAAGTGAGATCTGCTGGAGAGACAATAAAAGTGGTGAAAAATGACACAGGGTTTGGAGACAAAAAATTTCCTAGCATATTTTTGACCTCTGAATGTGGTAATGAAAAAAATCTCGCACACAAGCCCATAATGATACCAACATTACGCAGAGGGCGAGGGACTCAAAGATGGTTGCATGCACGTACTGCAGCTTTCAGATAGAATCACTCAAGGGCCGTTTACACAGCGCATAATTGAGTGAATCCGTACCTTTCTCTCTGCAGTTCTGCCAATCGTTTACACAACACCACTGGCCCCCCTCTTTGAATCCGAAGGTTTCTGAATCTACCCTCCAGAGTGGAGGTTTTTTGTTGACCCCCTGTTGATAAACATCTCCAGCTAAGCTTTTATTTGAACCACATGCGTGCAGCATGCACGCGCAGACAGCCAGCATTTCTATCAACAACAATGGTGGTAGACACACACCGCTTTCTGAACTACAACTGATGGAATATATTTTAATTCTCATATTTAATAAATCTACACCTGAATCCAGCTGCATCTGTGTTGGAAGAGACACAATCTGATCCAGTTCTAATATCACTGTTTATTGAACGAGGCAGGCGGATATTTCACACGTCACGCTGCACTATAACATACTAAATGTGCTAAATAATAACAGTTTAACAATAATAAACAATATTTATGTTAGCGTGGGAGATATATAAAGTTATCTGAGCTAAATGAAGCTATCTGAGCTAAATGAAGCTATCTGGACTCGTTACGTCATTTAAACGATGCGTAACATGTTGCGTGTTATTAAAGTTGAAAATGAAGACACCAGGTTTATTTTGTATTTATTTATTCAACACCACAAACTGTGTGTCACACAAACTTACAGGTAGTCCCCGACTTACGAGCGAGTTCCGTTCCTCCGAGGCGCTCGTAAAGCGAAAATTCGTAACTTGGAACGGCCGCCACGTGTCTCGTAAGTCCGGAATTTCGCTCGTAAGTTGGAACGGTTTTGCTAGCGCGACTACAAACACTCGTTTTTCATCGAAAAACTGCTTACGAGTGCATAAAAATGATCGGAAACGTGTGTCCACATGTTTAGCTAACGAACTGTGGTGAAAAAACACAGAAAAACTCGGTATTTTTTGCGTTTTTTCCAAAAATTCGCCAGCTCGTAAGTCCGGAACCTCGTAGGTCAGAGCGCTCGTAAGTCGGGGACTACCTGTACTTACTTAGACCCTCCCGCGCTTGAGAGTGCATTGGGTGGCAAGCTGTTTCCATTGATCTCTATCCTTGGCGATCACCTCCACCGTGCTCGGGTCGAAGCCCTGTACCTTCAGGTCTTTCTCAAAGGATCGTCTCCACGTCAGTTTGGGTCTGCCTCTCTTTCTGTTTCCTTGTGGTTTCCAATTGAAGGTAATCTTTGGTAGTCTCTGTGCTTCCATTCTTAGTACATGTCCCACAAACTTGAGCTTCCTTAGCTTAATTGTTTGGCTCATGGGTATGGTACGTGTCCTGCGATAGACTTCTGTGTTTTTAATCCGATCTAGGTATGTAATCTTCAGTATCTTTCGCAGGCATCTTTGTTGGAATGCATCCAATTTCTTGGCCATCTTTACTGACATCTTCCACGTCTCACTGGCATACAAGGCTGTGGGGATAACCACTGCTTGCAGCAGTCTGACCTTAAGATTTGTGGATATGGATTTACTTGCCCATATTGATTGCATTCTTCTGAATGTTGACGCTGCCTTACCGATGCGGGTGGTAATATCTGCATCTACATTGCCATCGTCAGTTATGACACTTCCAAGGTAGACAAATTTCTGTACCTTCTCAGCCGATGATTGATCTATTGTTATCTGTATGTTTGGTTCTGTGTGCCCAACCTGCATAACCTTTGTTTTTCCTTCGTTTATTTTCAAACCAATCCTTTTAGCATTTTCTTGTAGGGCTTGTGTCATATCTTGAAGCACTGGTTGAGTGTTTGCCAGTAGGACTATATCGTCTGCAAAGTCTAGATCCGTTAAGTTCTCATTTGTCGTCCATTTTATTCCAAAATTTGTTTTGCACATGGCTATTCTCATTACATAGTCTATGGCGAGGAGGAACAAGAATGGAGATAGTGGGCAACCCTGTCTCACTCCAGTGAGTATTTCAAAGTAATCTGTGGTGCCTGCTTCTACCTTCACACAGCAGCTGGCACCATCATACAAATTTTGGAAGATCTCTACATACATCTCGGGTATACCATAGCTTCGCACAATGTCCCACAAGCTTATTCTGTGTATGCTATCAAATGCTTTTTGGAAATCGATGAAATTCATAGCTATAGGTTTTTGGAACTCTATGCATTGCTCTATGATGTTTCTTAGCACGAAAATCTGGTCACTGCATGATCTGTTGGGACGGAATCCCGCTTGTTCTTCTCTAAGTTCTTTGTCAACGGCGTCTCTTAGTCTGTTTAACAGCACCGCACAGAATAGTTTCCCTGGTACCGAAAGTAGCGTTATTCCTCTCCAGTTTCCGCATTCGCTTAGGTCTCCTTTCTTTGGTATCTTTATTATGGTTCCTTTTCTCCATTCTGTGGGTGTTGTTTTCTTGTTCCAGCATGCGTTATATAGGTCCGTCAACTTCTCTACCATTGCCTCACCGCTATGTTTAAGCAATTCTGCCGATATATTGTCGTTTCCTGGTGATTTGTTGTTTTTAAGTTTGTTGATTGCTTTTGTGACCTCTTCTTTTTGAATTTGCCCTGTATTTACTTCTAGGTGTTGTTTTGTGTACTTGTCTGTAAATGTAAGAGGTTGTGCTGGTTCAGGCTGGTTCAGTGTTTCCTGGAAATGTTCTACCCAGCGGGCATTTCTTTCTATTTCTGTCTTATCATTTTTCCGTTTTTGTCTTTGATTGGTACTTCGCCACTGTTTCCCGTGCTCCTAGGTCTCTGGCTATGCGAAATAGTGTCCTGGTATTGTTTTCATCTGCAGCCTTCTGGGCTTCTTTGCATTTATCTTCTAACCAGATCTTTTTATCTTCCTTGCCGCTTTTTTTAACTTGTTTGTTCAACTGTCTATATTTCTCCTTGGTCTCATTCCTTCCATCTACCATCTGTATCTGATCTCTGTGTTGTTTAGCTTCTCTTCGCTGGTCAATCAGGTTCCATGTTTTTGGTCTAATCAATCTTTCTTTTCTAGTTCCCTTTCTCCAGTCGATAGTTGCCTCTGCTGCTTGCTGCACTGCTTCTTGGAAGCATTGTCATTTTTCTTCGATATCATCCTCATCCTGTAGTACCTGGAACCTGTTTGTTGTTTCAATTTCTAGTTTATCTGACCACTCTTTGTCTTTGAGCTTTGCCGTGTCGTAGATCATTGTTTGTGTTTGTTTGTTGCCTTTCTTCAACTTCAGTTTCACTGTTCCTCTCACCAAGTAGTGGTCTGATCCTATATCTGCGCCCCTGCAGCTTTTGACATCTCTGAGTGAGCTGCGCCATCTTTGGTTAATGCAGATATAATCAATTTCATTTAATGTGTCACACAAACACAGAATTAAACTGAACATGATAAAAAACACGTTAACCGAACTGTAACTACGTTAATGAACTGGACTCTGCTGTGTTTTCATCCTGGATACTGGTCCCATCTGAACCGGTCCATTTGATAGAAGGACAGCTTCTCGACCTCGCAGGAAAATAATAAAAATTCAGTTGGTTGTTGTGTGATCGAAGTAAACACAAGCAAACATTATTAAGAACGTTGATTTACCTGCTGTAAATCAGCTGATTTACACGGACTAAAGTCCGACATCGTCGACTCGGTTCTGGTCCACTCAGCGACTGGTGTGGAGCTTGTTAGATGAAGCGGGTCCCGCTTGGTGTCAAAACAGTTGACTCTTATCCAAATTCCAGCTTTAACTTGTTGTTAAGTTGTTGTTAGCTTTTAGCCCAGAAGAAAGCAGCAGACTGAGGAAACACGCATGCGCATTAGGTGAACGTACAAAATTCACAGCGCCATCTATTGACCTGGCATGGTAACTACAGTGGATTCATGAGGGCGGGGGAGTGGATTCATGAGGGCGGGGGGATTCATGCGGATGCATGTAAACACAGAATTTGTCCGTGTAAACATATATCTTTTCCTCTAATTAACATACCCAAAACCTCCATTTCCCCCCACTGTGTCCATGTAAACAGGTCCTTAGTTCATGGACATCTGAGCACACTCATG
>JBBPBX010015988.1:21027-48730 GCA_038048925.1 Garcialebias charrua | reverse complement strand
TATATATATATATATATATATATATATATTAGGCATGTAACGGTTGTAATGGGTGTACCGAACCGTTTCGGTACACCACGTTCGGTTCGGTCCACCTGCGTACCGTTTCGTGTTTTTTTTCCACTCATTAAACGTTATTAACAGGGGAATATATGCACCGCGGAACAAAATTTCCTGGGCGCGTTTCAGCACGGAGCTATTATCGCGCACGTGCAGCACGCGCAGCTTTTAGCAGTTAGCATCTCGTGCGGTCTCCTGTTTGTGAACGTTGTAGCTTTCTTGTTAAAAGACGAGCGCACACGCAGCTTGTGTGGACTTTGTTTCATGAAGACTGGATCTGCAGCAACACGTCTAACGTGAACGCACTTGAAACTATGTCATCCGAACGTGAACAAAGAAACAGCAGCTGTTACAAACAGCGCTAACAGCAACAGCTGCATTAAAACTACTTCATCAGGTAATCAGAGCGGTCCAGAGCAATAACACAAGCTGTAGGAGTTTTTAAATCTCTGAATCTGTCTGAACGTTGTTATATGCGCAGGCTTTAAAGTTACTGAGCGTCGCTATGAGACATTCATCATGTCAACACTTCAAAAAGTTCAGCTCTTTATGAAAAAACTAACTGATGTTGTCAACAAGCCCTGGAGCTCATTAAAGCCCTGCCATGATGATGAAGAGTGAGATTCAACCGTTCAAGAGGTATTGTTCTTTTATTATTATTATCTAAATAATCTTTTTTTATTTAAAATCATAATCTTATTAACTTATTTTTACCTCTTTGTTTTATTTCCAGTCTGGGACAGAGGTAGCTGCTTGCTACTTCCACTTCAGGGAAATCCACCTGCAGCTAAGAAGTGTGTGATGACTGAACTGAACTCTGAACTTTTCCAGGGACCTGTCCTGGAGGAACAGGTCCAAGAAGAAGTTGTGAGTACAGTAATGAGGACAAATACAACCACACTGCTGCTACTGGACAAAAACTTGATTAGTTAGATTGTAAACAGTCTGTTGCTGCTTATTGTTCTGGTTCTGACTGTTATTGTATTTATTAAGATTTTTATTATTGTTCATAGTTTATTTATTGTAGAGTGCTGTTTATTTAAAATATCATCCAAATGGGTCACTTTTATTTATTACTACAATACAATACAAACGTATTTTTGGCATATTTTCAAAATAAACATTTTGTAAGTCTTTATTTTGTCTTTTTTTTTGTACCGAAAATTAACCGAACCGAACCCTCCTTGTAATTGAACCGTACCGAAATGTGATTTTAGCGTACCGTTACACCCCTACTATATATGCATTTATATGTGTGGTGGCCATCTTGGATTTTGACATGGCAACCCAATTTTTAACAGGAAACTCTCTTTTGCTTGGATGCAACCACACACTAACAAGGAAGTTGTCCCATTGCCTATTTTTCCAGTTATCAAGCTCACAATGTTTACATTTATATGGCACTGACAATCTTGGATTTGGACCTGGCAAGCCAGTTTTCGATAGAAACCTTTCATACACCTGGATGTAGTCACACGGTAAAATGGAAGTTATTTATTTTTCAACTTATCGCGCTCACAATATTAACAAATGGACAGACGGACGGACGGTATTTTCAATTCCTTTCCAATTCCTCATCCTTTTCGTTCCGCGAAGGGAGACAAAAAAAAAAAAAAACATTACAGCGAAAAGCATGGAAGGAAAAATCATCATGGATGAAAAGAATCTAGAAAATGTTTGTTTCTAAACAAGGATTCAATTAACGAGAAAATAACAGGTTGGAAAACTCAAGAGGCTAGACTGAGGGAAAACTGGAACGTGAGATCGATAGGCGGATAGGTGCAGCGTCCGCAGTGAAGCGGGCGCTGTACCGGTCTGTCGTGGTGAAGAGAGAGCTGAGTCGAAAGGCAAAGCTCTCAATTTACCGATCAATCTATGTTCCCACCCTCATCTATGGTCATGAGCTTTGGGTTATGACCGAAAGAACGAGATCTCGGATACAAGCGGCTGAAATGAGTTTTCTCTGCAGGGTGTCTGGACTCTCCCTTAGAGATAGGGTGAGAAGCTCAGTCATCTGGGAGGGACTCGGAGTAGAGCCGCTGCTTCTCCACATCGAGAGGAGCCAGTTGAGGTGGCTCGGGCATCTGGTTAGGATGCCTCCTGGACGCCTCCCTGGTGAGGTGTTCCGGGCATGTCCCACCGGGAGGAGACCCAGAGGAAGACCCAGGACACGCTGGAGGGACTATGTTTCTCGGCTGGCCTGGGAACGCCTTGGGATTCCCCCAGAGGAGCTGCTCCATGTGGCTGGGGAGAGGGAAGTCTGGGCCTCCCTACTTAGGCTGCTACCCCCGCGACCCGACCCCGGATAAGCGGACAAAAATGGATGGATGGATGGATGGAAGAGGCTAGACTAAAACAAATTATTATACCGTTTATAGCCTAGTCTTTTTTATACTTTTATACTTCATTTTGGTCTTTGACAGCAAAAACACTTAATAAATCCCATTATACGAGAAGGAAATGTAATGTTTTTTGACCCGATGGACAGATTGGGAGCAGCACTACAAACCTGGCAAAGCATCTTAAAGACTGATGGAAACTTTAAAAAAAGGCCAGTAAAACTCACAGATCTAAACAGTAATTATAGTAAACCTTTTAGACATACAACTCTGGTCCTGGGCGAGCACTATCTTGTATGTTTTATACAGTAGTTATGTCCCTGCTCCAACACACCTGATTCAGTGATTTAATTACTTACTCAAGTTCTGCAGAAGCCTGTTAATCACTAGCCTGGCCCTCGCCTTCCTGCACAGCTCCGCTCAATTCTCATTTCCCTTCACTGCACAGTCTGGGACTTCTCTCATTAACAACCATTTCTCCGGTAGATTTTTGTTCGGACCAATCAGAGAACAGAAGGGACGGAGTTTTGGACCCTAACCCACGCCCCCACCTGTCCCAGCGCGCAGAGCCCTATAAAAGGGCTCTGCCAGCGCGCAGTCAGCGAGCACCGGCATGTTCTCATTCAAAGCGATGCAAAGCGATGCAGAACTGTTTTATATGTGACACAAATTTATTAATTTCCCCTTCTTAATCCCTTATCTGGAGTTTTCTTTTGTTTTTTGGGCCAAAAGTCAAGTGATCGCTCGCGCCCTCCTCCTTCTCTCCCTCCGCTGAAATGAACAAGGAAATGGCTGTCACGAGAATTAAACTCGGGTTTTACGTTGCTGACCGAGTCCCATCAGATGTTCTGGTCTTCTGGTGAGCTGGACCAGCGATCCATGGTTTTATTGTATTTTATTAAAACGTTTTATTAACATATAAACACAGAATTTCCAGCGCGGCAGCCGGCAGCAAGAGAAAAGCTGCAGGAGGCGGAGCAGTTGTCAGTCAAGTTCACCAGAGCACGGGGGGTGGCTCTGAGGGGAGGGAGCAGAATGCTTTTCCTGTTCAAAATATCCAATGGTTTTGTTCCTCAGCAGAGCCCACGCCTCCAGCAAGAATCGTTTTAAAATGGAGAGGTCCCAGACCCTAGTCTGAAGCGAAGTGAAGGACAGGGTGTGGTTTTAACCAGGCTAGTTAATCACCAATTCATTCACATCTCGTGTGTTAAAGCAGGGAAACAACTACAGTACTGTACAACATGCAGTATGGTGTTTTCTTTATTTTGGTAGTGATTTAAAACAAATGACTGAATTGTCATCAATAGAATTTGTTAAAATTCAAACCTGGTTCAAATTTAATAAGCTATCTTTAAATCTTGATAAAACAAATTATATGTTATTTACCAAGAAAAAGAAATTTTTGGATTTTTCTTTTAATATTGATGGTGTTGAAGTAAAAAGAGTGAGTGAGATGAAGTTTTTGGGTGTGTTAATTGATGATAAACTATCGTGGAAACCACATATTAATTCGGTCAAAACCAAGTTAGCTAGATCAAATGCAGTGTTGTATAAAGTCAAGGATTTATTTAATGCCAAAGATCTGTATTTGTTATACAATACAATTTTCTTACCACACTTAATCTACTGTGTTGAAGTTTGGAGGAAAGCATGTAAGACCACAACTACGCCCGTATTTACTCAACAAAAAAGAGCAGTGAGGATAATTACAGGCAAACCATATTGTCATCCATCTAATATATTATTTGAACAACTTAAATTGTTAAAATTTTATGATTTGGTGGATTATAATATATTATTATTAATGTACAAAGCACAAAATGCCTTACTGCCTTCAAATGTTCAAAAGTTTTTTGTTAAGAGACTGAGTTGTTATAGTTTAAAGGGAACTGAGATTTTTGTTAAATCCCAATATAGAACCAGCCTAAAGGGACGGACCATTTCCATTCAGGGAGTTGATCTGTGGAATAAATTGGATAGTGATACTAAATATACCAAATCTATGACTGTTTAAAAAAATGGTTAAATCAAAGATGTTGACTAAATGCTAAAAATGCTGTTTCTTTGTATATTGTATTGTAGATTTTGGGATAGGTTATGAAGTTGATATTGTTCTTCATTTACTCATTGAGAAATATTGCTTGACTTCAGTGTGTTTTTTTGATTGATTTGCTTGATTATTTGAAGAAAAAAAGGGGGCAGTTAAAATAAAAAAATTTCTTCTCACTGCCTCCTTTCATTTTATGTTTGTTTTTCTTTTTTTCTAAAAAAAAATCTTTTCATATTGTATGTATAAGTATTTATATATTGAATGTAAAATGAATAAATAAACTAAACTAAACTAAACACTGTGTGCAAATCAGCAGGCTTTAAGGACCCTGAGGGGTTAAACAGTTGCATTTGGTGGTCACCTCAGGCAGCCGGTGGTGTTGCGCAGCAGCAACGAGGACTGGAACTTGACCTTGTGCTCGTCGTGTTGAGACACGCTGCTCCAGCCTGAGTGGGGGATCACAACCGTGTTGGTCAGTGTGGACAGGGCGTCACGGATGATGGTCATCTTCACTGCATCGCACGAGGACAGGTTCCACAGAACGCCTGGTAGTTCAGAGAGCAAAAGAAGTTCATGGCACAAAGTGGAGTTTCAACTTTCAGCTTTGAGTTTTGTGTCACTTTGTTCGACAATTATTTTCTCTGTCCACCGGGTGGGGAGGTGGAAGTGGCAGCAACCATAACCAGATTATAGTCCTAAATATCCCGGGTTTTGTGGCTCAGTTAATTTTTCTCCTCTATAATTGAACAAAGTAGCTCATTTCGTTATAAAACACTGTAAATACGCACAGACGTTACTGGAAATTCAACCTTCTAATGATGAATGAAAATCTGAGCTTCACAGAGACAGGAAACCCTGCGGCCACATAAAGCAGCAGCTCCACAATCATCAAAACCCTGCGTAGGTTTTTAAAAATAGAAGCTTTTTGAAGCATCTCATCACAAGGACTCTCCTCTGTGCTCTGAGAGTCTGGGAGCTTCATAGCCGCTGGTGTTGTAGAGTACGCGTGGTGCGGCGGCGGAGCTGTCGGCTCCATCCTGTTTCCAAAGCACAATATCGGAGCATCTGCCCTGACGACTGTGCCGAGATCCGCTCCGTCAACAGTGTGTGCTGAGTGTTTAAGCCTCTGCCACTCTCACCTCCCACAGAACAGCCGATATACACAGATTAATACGCTGCCAGCCAGCCAGTCAGACGGCAGCTGAAGCGCTGCCAGAACGCCGGCCAGCTGGCCAACAGACTTCGCTAGAAGCCGAACGCCCACACGCAACACAGTGGGATTTACCATGTCACGTTTGTCATTTGGAGACAGACTTTAGTCATTTTGAGGCTTCTTCCCAGCAGAATGCACGCTGAAATAAAAACATGACAGATCTGAGACTGCAAATGTCCATCTTAATGGTGTGTCATCAGCATAACAATTAAAATGTATCCCATCCATCCATCCATTTTCGTCCGCTTATCCAGGGTCGGGTCGCGGGGGTAGCAACCTAAGTAGGGAGGCCCAGACTTCCCTCTCCCCAGCCACTTGGAGCAGCTCCTCTGGGGGAATCCCAAGGCGTTCCCAGGCCAGCCGAGAAACATAGTCCCTCCAGCGTGTCCTGGGTCTTCCTCTGGGTCTCCTCCCGGTGGGACATGCCCGGAACACCTCACCAGGGAGGCGTCCAGGAGGCATCCTAACCAGATGCCCGAGCCACCTCAACTGGCTCCTCTCGATGTGGAGAAGCAGCGGCTCTACTCCGAGTCCCTCCCGGATGACTGAGCTTCTCACCCTATCTCTAAGGGAGAGTCCAGACACCCTGCGGAGAAAACTCATTTCAGCCGCTTGTATCCGAGATCTCGTTCTTTCGGTCACAACCCAAAGCTCATGACCATAGATGAGGGTGGGAACGTAGATCGATCGGTAAATTGAGAGCTTTGCCTTTCGACTCAGCTCTCTCTTCACCACGACAGACCGGTACAGCGCCCGCTTCACTGCGGATGCTGCACCTATCCGCCTATCGATCTCACGCTCCAGTTTTCCCTCATTCGTGAACAAGACCCCGAGATACTTAAACTCCTCCACTTGGGGCAGGACCTCCTCCCCGACCCGGAGAGGGCATGCTACCCTTTTCCGGCTCAAGACCATGGCCTCGGATTTGGAGGAACTGATCCTCATCCCGGCCGCATCACACTCGGCTGCAAACCGCTCCAGCGAAAGCTGTAGATCACGATCTGATGAAGCCAATAGGACCACATCATCTGCAAAAAACAGAGAAGCGATTCTAAGGCCACCAAAACGGATCCTCTCAACACCTTGGCTGCGCCTAGAAATTCTGTCCATAAAAGTTATGAACAGAATCGGTGACAAAGGGCAACCTTGGCGGAGTCCAACTCTCACTGGAAACGAGCCTGACTTACTGCCGGCAATGCGGACCAAGCTCTGACACCGGTCGTACAGGGACCTAACAGCCCATATCAATGGGCCTGGTACCCCATACTCCCGGAGTACCCCCCACAGAACCCCCCGAGGGACGCGGTCGAATGCCTTCTCCAAGTCCACAAAGCACATGTAAACTGGTTGGGCAAACTCCCACGCACCCTCCAGGACCCTGCTGAGGGTGTAGAGCTGGTCCAGTGTTCCACGACCAGCACGAAAACCACACTGCTCCTCCTGAATCCGAGGTTCGACTATCCGACGGACCCTCCTCTCCAGAACCCCTGAATAGACCTTACCAGGGAGGCTTAAGAGTGTGATCCCCCTATAGTTGGAACACACCCTACGGTCCCCCTTTTTGAATAGGGGAACCACCACCCCAGTCTGCCAATCCAAGGGAACTGCCCCCGATGTCCACGCGATATTGCAGAGTCGCGTAAGCCAACACAACCCCACAACATCCAGAGCCCTAAGGAACTCAGGACGAATCTCATCCACCCCGGAGCCTTGCCACCGCGGAGCTTTTTAACCACCTCGGCGACCTCAGCACCAGAGATTGGAGAGCCCGACCCAAAGTCCCCAGGCTCCGCTTCCTCAGTGGAAGACGTGCCAGTAGGATTGAGGAGGTCTTCGAAGTATTCCGCCCACCGACTCACAACATCCCGAGTTGAGGTCAACAGCACGCCATCCCCACCATAAATGGTGTTGGTCGCGTACCGCTTTCCCCCCCTGAGACGCCGGATGGTGGACCAGAATCGCCTCGAAGCCGTACGGAAGTCATTCTCCATGGCCTCTCCGAACTCCTCCCACGCCCGAGTTTTTGCCTCAGCAACCACCCGAGCCGCATGCCGCTTGGACTGTCGGTACCTATCTGCTGCTTCCGGGGTCCCACAGGCCAAAAAGGCCCAATAGGACTCCTTCTTCAGCTTGACAGCATCCCTCACCGCCGGTGTCCACCACCGGGTTCGAGGGTTGCCACCACGACAGGCACCAACAACCTTGCGGCCACAACTCTGATAAGCTGCCTCGACAATAGAGGCGCGGAACATGGCCCACTCGGGCTCAATGTCCCCCGCCTCCCTCGGAACGTGTTCAAAGCTCTCCCGGAGGTGGGAGTTAAAGCTCCGTCTTACGGGAGACTCTGCCAGACGTTCCCAGCAGACCCTCACAATACGTTTGGGTCTGCCAGGTCTGACCGGCATCCTCCCCCACCATCGGAGCCAACTCACCACCAGGTAGTGGTCAGTTGACAGCTCCGCCCCTCTCTTCACCCGAGTGTCCAGGACATGCGGCCGCAGATCAGATGAGACGACAACAAAGTCGATCATTGAACTACGACCTAGGGTGTCCTGGTGCCAAGAAAACATTGCAGATCATAAATCAAACGATCCAATACAAATCAGCTGGCATTGAAAGCAATGGAGTAGTAGTGAGTTTTTAACCGGGATTTGAAAACCGAGAGGGAGGGGGCCTGTTTGATGAGCAGCGGTAACTCGTTCCAGAGTCTTGGGCCTGCTACAGAGAACGCCCTGTCACCCCTGCGCTTAAGGCGAGTTTCTGGAACTATTAAGAGTACCTGATCCTCTGACCTCAAAGCACGTGGAGGGACATATGGGTGTATCAGATCCGAGAGATAGGCGGGGGCGAGACTGTTCAGCGATTTGTAGACATACATGAGAATTTTGAATTGGATTCGAAGATGAACCGGTAGCCAGTGAAGGGAGGCCAAGACTGGTGTAATGTGCTCTCTTTTGCGTGTGCTGGTTAAAAATCGGGCAGCTGCGTTCTGAACCAGTTGTAATCGTGCAATGGTGGCTTGACTGACGCCAAACAGAAGTGAATTGCAGTAATCAAGCCTAGATGTAATGAATGCGTGAATCACTGTCTCCAGGTGCTTTTTGGATAATATGGGCTTCAGCTTAGACAGACGCCTCAGCTGTCCTGAAGAATCATAAAGCAAAAACTGGTATTTCAAAATATTTTGTAAAAGACAACGATGAAATTCATGATGAAAATGAAATTGTAAATGGATTTAATCAATATTTTGTGAATGTTGGATCAAGCCTTGCAGCTAAGATACCAAAAGTAGATAAAAATGTGATCCACTCAATTACAGGTTGTGCAAATAGTATTTTTCTAAATGGAACTAACAAAGAGGAAATAATGAATGTAGTAAAACATCTTACAGACAAGAGATCGAAAGACTGGGTGGACATGGATATGATGTTTGTGAAGGACATAATGAGCCATGTTATTGAGCCGTTCACATACATATGTAACTTATCATTTTCAACAGGAATATTTCCAGATAATATGAAAGTAGCTAAGGTCGTTCCTCTTTTTAAAAATGGTGATAAATGTGTATTCAACAATTATAGACCTATATCCTTGTTACCACAGTTTTCAAAAATTCTTGAAAAACTATTTGTAAACAGACTAGACCAATTTATAGATAAACAAAATATTCTAAGCAACAGTCAGTATGGGTTTAGATCAAAAAACTCTACATCAATGGCTCTCATGGAATTAATGGAACAAATAACTACTGCTGTCGATCAAAAACAATATTGTATCAGTATTTTTGTTGATTTAAAAAAAGCATTTGATACTATTGATCACACCATTCTCCTAGAAAAGCTGAACAAATATGGTATTAGAGGACCAGCATTACAGTGGGTATCTAGCTACTTAAAAGATAGGAAACAATTTGTACAAATAAATGATGTAAGATCTGACCTCTGTAATATCACATGTGGAGTTCCCCAAGGCTCTGTACTTGGACCAAAGCTTTTTATTTTATATGTGAATGACTTGGTAAATGTGTCAGGACTCCTTAAATGTGTACTTTTTGCTGATGATACCACTTTTTTCTGTTTAGGTGAAGATATAGAACAAATGTTGGAATTGATAAAGACAGAATTTGTCAAGATACAAACTTGGTTTAAAATAAATAAATTATCATTAAATCTAGAAAAAACTAATTACATGATATTCGGTAATAAAAAGAAAACTGTTGATGTTCCACTCAAAATTGAGGATGTTGAGATTTGTAGAGTGAGTGAGGTGAAGTTTTTGGGTGTTATCATTGATGACAAACTGACATGGAAACAACACATAAATTCTGTAAGAATAAAAATAGCTAAATCGATTGCAGTACTGTACAAAGTCAGAGACCTATTGAATGATAAAGCTCTGTATTTGTTGTATAACACAATCATTGTTCCACACTTAATCTATTGTATTGATGTTTGGGGGAATGCGTGTAAAACAATCACAAAGCCTATTTTTGTATTACAGAAAAGAGCTGTAAGAATTATCACTAGAAAGCATTACCGTCATCCATCAAGTACATTATTTTATCAACTAAAGTTATTGAAGTTCCATGATTTGGTAGACTATAATATTTTATCAGTTATGTATAGAGCTCAAAATAATGCATTACCTTTAAATATCCAAATGCACTTTGTTAAAAGACAAAGTTGTTATAATCTTAAGGGGACAGAGTTGTTTGTAAAACCACAATTCAGAACCAGTTTGAAGGGACGTTCTACCTCAATCCAGGGAATTAGATTATGGAATGGCTTGGAGAATGTAGTTAAAAATGCCAAGTCAATGTTTACATTTAAAAAAATGATCAAAACAAATGTGTTAAAAAATATATATGAAATAGCGTAATGTGTATTGTATTAGTTAGAAAATTAGAAAGAGTTAGTCATTTTGTACTGTTGGTTGAAGATTATTATTGTTTAATCTGATTGTTGGAAAAAGTTGGTTGAAGATTATTATTGTTTACATGGTTGATTATTGTTGTTTAATCTGATTGTTGGAAGTAAGGGGCAGATATAATAAGATTTATTCTTCTTTCTGCTACCTTTCATTTTTTTAGATTTTGTACACTATCATTTATGAGATTGTCTTGTATTGGTTCTTTTGTAAAAAAAAATGAAAAAATTTAATAAACATAAACATAAACATAAAGCACTGATTAGTCTTTATACAGATATAGTGGAGTGCTGTATGAAGGGAAAATGAGGCACAGATTGTGTTGTAAAGTGCTTTGAGTATCTCGATAAGATAGAAACTATAGAAGTACAGTCCATTTACCATTTACAGATCCTTGCAATGCAGGGCCGTACATTATTGTGCTGCAACGTGAATTGATGGTCAGGGATGAATGGAACAACGATAGACCTCAGGATCTCGTCACTGTATCTCTGTTCATTCAAAATGCCATCAATAAAATGCACCTGTGGTCAAAGTCCATAACATATGCCTCATCATACCATAACTCCACTGCCACTGTGGGCCACTCGATTCATAACGTTGACATCAGAAAACCGCTCAGCCAAAGCAAACTTAGACAGAACCCATGCAAGAGCGATCTTGCATGGGTTGCAATGCATTTCAGAATCTTCTATATACAGTATTGAAATGTAATTTCTCTGAATTACAATTTTAGGTTCTGTTTATTGCATTTATGATCCAATGCAGCAGCAATATACACTGCTCACAAAATTAAAGGGAACACTAAAATAACACATCCTAGACAACAATTACTTAAATGTTATCATTGACAATCTTTATTATTAGCACAGTAGAATTAATTGAGAAGAAAATAACAAAAAAATTATCAATGTAAATCAAAATTATTACCGTATTTTCCGGTCTATAAGTCACACCTTTTTGTCTAATTTGCATGCCCTGCGACTTATAGAGAGGTGAGAATTGTTTATGGATTTTTTCCCATATTTTTAGACCAATTTTTGGCTCAGATATGACCGTTTTTCATTTTATAATAATAATAAACTTTATTTGTATAGCACCTTCCTACAATGCCTTTCATTGACCAAGGTGCTTAACAGGACAGAAAATATAAAAACCGGTACAATAAATCAGTGAAAAAAGAATAAAAGTAACAGCAATAAAAGGAGGCAATGGAAATAAAAGCTACATACTAAAATACCAAAAGTAATAAAAGTTACACACTGAAAGCTTTTTTGAACAAGTGGGTCTTCAGTCTGGTTTTGAACAGAGTCAGATCAGAGGTGGCACGCAGCTCAAGGGGGAGACTGTTCCAGGCTTTTGGGCCGGCAACAGAAAAGGACCGGTCTCCCCATTGTTTGTACCTTGAGCGAGGCACCTCCAGCAGGTGTTGACTGGCAGATCGTAAAGCTCTGCCGGGCTGATGGGCTTTCAAAAGTTCTGAGATGTAGAGAGGAGCAAGTCCATTCAGAGCTTTGAAAACAAACAGCAGCAGATTTTAGCAAAAAATGGTACCAGTACCACTTTTGTCCGCTAGGGTACACCGACCGTTCCCACCTCATGTGTCCGACGGCAGCCTCCTCTGGTCGGACTCACTCTGTCGCAGACCGACCTCCTGCTCTGGAGGTATGAACTACTGTTAGCTCAGTGTTTGTTAGCAACGGGTACTATTTATCTACAGTAAATAAGTCATGAACTACAGGACAGATTTTTATCAAACTTAAAGAAAGTAATCACAACATGGACATTTACAAACTGTTACCTGTATGAGACATTTGAGATAAAATTTGATTTATTTATAATTTATTTTCGCAGCGCACGGGACGGTTTGGAAGACGTCAAAGCGAAACAATTTAAATCCAGCAGATTTGACCATTTCGTGAATTTATTAAGGAACGGTTAAGCTCAGGAACACTTGTGCTATAATGTCAGCTAAGAAATATATTTTTAAGCGTTTATTTTGCTAAATTTTAAAGAAAATGCTGCGGCCCCATCCGGGCGGGTGCTCGTAGTGAAACTACTTTTTAAGTCCAGCTGATTTGACAATTGCATGCATTTATTAAGGAAAAGTTCAGCTAAGACACATCTTTGCTATAATTTTCAGCAATCAAATAATTGTTTTTACCGTGTCTTGTAAAGTCCTTCCGTGCACGCTCGCTCCTAAGGCCGCCATTTTCAGCAGGGCAAATGAGGCGCTGCGTAGCGGTGATGCATAATAGATGCAACTTAAATAGAGGTGCAACATGTTTATGGATTTTTCCAATTTATTGCCAATAATTGGACAAAGCGACTTATAGAAAGATGAGACTTATCAGGCGGAAAAATACGGTACACCATGGAGATCAGTTTTTGGAATCATAGTCAATATCAAAGTGGAAAGTAATGTGACATGCTGATTCAACGTGAGTGAATATTCCTCAAGTCAAGTCTAAATGAGGCTCAGTGGTGTGTGTGTGGCCTCCATGTGCCTGTACAACCTCCCAACAACACTTGGTCATGCTCCTGATGAGACGGCAGATGTTCTCCTGAGGGATCGCTTCCCAGACCTGGATTAGAGCATCATGTTACGGTTCAAAGGTTGAAGGAAGCTCTGAAACAAATGTGCACGTTATTTGTAGGTTTATTGTACATATAAGGAGAAATTTTGCAGCTGCAACAGACCTCACTTCGATCACAAAGTTCACACACACGTCTTCAAAAGCTGGTCTACGTTTATATACCCCCGGATGCCGTCATCGCCTCGTGGACCCTGGAACCGCCTTGGAACTGCCTCGGGAACGCCCTGGGACCGCCTACACTACCACGTAGCCAGCTTTTCTGCCAATAAACTATCAGCTAGATGTAAACAAAGTGTATGGGCTGTTGAATGGTGCAGGGCGTGTAACTGAAAAACTCTTCCCTATTGAAAATAAAACCTGGAAGAAAAGGTTCCGCCTGTATCACATTTCACATTATATGGCAGGATTTAGGTGAACACAAATCATAGAACATAATATATTCAATACTAATTGAAATATATTTCAATCACTTAGCTCCTGTGTGTCTGGTTCCAGTTTCATGGCGACGCCGCGTTTTTGACTCCTTACATTCCCTTTCTCACCCAGGTGTTAGAGCCTCTGTGAAACTGGTCAGCTCAAAGTTTGTTTGGCCCGGTCTGCGTAAAGCAGTTAAGGAGTGGGCAGCAGCGTGTGTTCCATGCCAGCGTGCTAAGGTTAACAGGCACACCAAAGCACCTTTGGAACCTTTCTCCATCCCAAGTCGGCGGTTTGATCATGTGCACGTAGACCTGGTGGGCCCTCTGCCTCCATCACAGGGTTTTACTCATCTGCTGACTATGATAGACCGGACCACCAGGTGGCCAGAGGTGGTTCCTCTGACGTCCACAACATCTGCAGTGGTGGCCCGGGCTTTTTGTCTACCTGGGTTGCACGTTTCGGCCCCCCTTCAGACATTACATCGGACAGGGGCCCGCAGTTTGTTTCGGAGCTTTGGTCTACCATGGCCAAGGGTCTGGGGACTAACGTTCACAGGACCACCGCTTACAACCCCCAAGCTAATGGTTTGTGTGAACGGTTTCACAGGTCATTGAAAGCTGCACTTCGTGCTGCATTGACCGGTGACAACTGGATTGACCGTCTTCCCTGGGTTTTGTTGGGGTTGCGTACCGCAACCAAAGAGGACCTGAGCTCTTCCCCGGCTGAACTGGTTTTCGGTCAGCCTGTGCGCGTCCCCGGTGAGTTTTTACCTGAGGTACCCTCACCACAGTTCGCTCCACCGTTGCTCCATCTTTCACCTCAGGAGGCCCCTTTTCGTGTCCCCGGTCCGGTACACCATTGTTTACCGCAGTCATTTGTCCCTAAGAGTCTGGAGTCCTCTAAATTTGTTTTTGTCAAACACAATGCACACAGGACACCACTACAGCCTTTGTATGATGGACCGTTTCGAGTTCTTCAACCAGGTCCGAAACATTTCATTTTGGATTTAGGGGGTCGTACTGAGACTGTCTGTATTGATAGGCTTAAACCAGCTCATGTTGTGTCAGATGATCAGGTTGTTACGGCCCAAGCTCCTCGCAGAGGCAGACCTCCATCCACATTGTTAACGGACGGCGGTCCTTCTTCCGGAAACTCTCAACGTCCATTGGAGCCCGAATCTTCTGCAGACCCTCCTCGTAGCCCTCCACTTCATCAGACTGGTTCTGCAGGGCCCAGGTTCAGCCGTTCTGGTCGTTTGATCAAACCTAAAATGCGGGACTAGTGATGGACCTTACTGGGTGTTCTGGGGGGGCGTGTGTGGTGGACCACTAGGGGGCTCTACTCACACCCAGTGGACCGAAGGCATTACAGGATGTTTTATTGTGAAAGGTCCAGAGGACCGGATGCTGTATTGAATATATAAGGCGGTGTTGGGTGTTTCCCGCCAGTTTAGTAGGAGTTGATTAAAAGTGAAGTTCTGCAGCCTGTCTCCTGTGTCGTCTCTTCACCACCTCCTACATGTGTGCTGAGCCCTCTTCTGTTCACTCTGCTCACATATGATTGTACAGCCACACATCCAGGCTGTCATATTGTTAAGTTTGCAGATGATACAGCGGTGGTGGGATGCATCACAGATAATGATGAATCCAGCTACAGACAGGAGGTGGAGCACCTGGAGAGCTGGTGCAAAGAGAACAACCTTCACATGAATGTGAAGAAGACGAAGGAGATGATTGTGGACTTCAGAAGGAACAAACACACCCACACCCCACTGTACATAGGTGGATCTGCGGTGGAGGTGGTCTCCAGCTACAAGTACCTAGGTGTACACTTGAATGATAACCTCAGCTGGAGCAACAACACCACCAGCCTGATCAAGAAAGGTCATCAGAGACTCTACTTCCTCAGACGGCTGAGACGAGCTGGTCTGAGAAGCTCAGTCCTCAACTCCTTCTACAGGTGTGCAGTGGAGAGCATCCTGTGCTCCAGCATCAATGTGTGGCATGGAGGCTGCACAGTTGCAGAGAGGAAAGCTCTACAGAGAGTGGTGAAGGCTGCACAGAAGTCTGTGGGAGTCAGTCTCCCCACCATCACAGACATTTACACCTCCAGATGCAGAAAAAGAGCCACCTGCATCATGAAAGACCTCACTCACCCAGCACATTCACTCTTTGCACCACTCCCCTCGGGACGGAGGTTGAGGAGCATCAAATGTAGAACCACTAGACTGAGGAACAGCTTCTACCCTGAGGCTGTCAGACTCATGAATAAATAAATAATAAGAATAAACACTGCAAAATGTCACATCATGTTGATACTGATCTGTTTCTTGTTGCTGCGTTCATCTGTGACCATCTGCTCATAATGACTCATGTTCGTGCTGCTGTTTATAATGATGTTTTTCTACTACATTAGGGCTTAGTGTATTACTAGTTGATGTTTCTCTTAGTTAATCCTAGATGTTATTATTGTTTTTCTCTTGCATTTGTTGTTGGATGTAACTGGGACCCTGTGTACATAATCTCGTTTTCATCACATGTACTACATGCGGTGCAAATGACAATAAAGACTCTCTGACTCTGACTCTGACTCCTGAACAGTCTGTGGTGCGATGTGGCCTTGGTGGATTGACCGAAACATGATGTCCCAGATGTGCTCAATTGGATTCAGGTCTGTGGAACGGGCAAGCCAGTCCATAACATCAGGGCTCTCATCTTGCAGGAACTGCTGACACACTTCAGCCTAGCATTGTCATGCAGAAGAAGGAACCCAGGGCCCACTGCACCAGCAGATGGTCTCACAATGGGTCTGAGGATCTCTTCCCGGTACCTTATGGCAGTCAGGGCACCTCTGGCTAGCACATGGAGGACTGTACGGCCATCCAAAGAAATGCCTCACCACACCATGACTGACCCACCACCAAACCGGTCATGCTGGAGGATGTTACAAGCAGCAGAATGTTCTCCATGGTGTCTCCAGACTCTGTCACGTCTGTCACATGTGCTCAGTATGAACCTGCTTTCATCCTGTGAAGAGCACAGGGTGCCAGCGGCAAATCTGCCAATTTTAGTGTTCCCTAGCAAACGCCAATCATCCTGCACAGTGTTGGGCTGTAAGCACAGGCCCTATATGTGGTCGTCGGGCCCTCATGCCACCCTCATGGAGTCTTTTTCTGACAGCTTGAGTGGAAACATGCACATTAGTGGCCTGCTGGAGGTCATTTTGTAGGGCCCTGGCAGTGGACCTCCTGCTCCTCCTGGCACAAAGGATGAGGTAGTGGTCCTACTGCTGGGTTGTAGCCCTCCTACGGCCCCCTCCATGTCTCCTGGTGTACTGGCCTGTCTCCTGGAACCTATTCCATGCTCTGGACACTGTGCTGAGAGACACAGCAAATCATCTTGCCACCGCTCGCATTGATGTTCCATCTTGGATTAGCTGCACTATTTGAGCAACTTCAGTGGGCTGTAAAAAACACCTCATGATGCTTCCACGCATGAGAGCACTATGAAAAAGTGATGAAAAGTTCAACCAGAAAGGGTGAGAACAGAGAAATGACCTGTGGTCACCACCTGCAGAATACTCTTTTATTTATAGGGGTTGTCTTGCTAACTGCCTCTCATTCCACCTGTTGCTTGTTCCATTTGCACAGCAGCAGGTGAAATTGATTCACAATAAGTGTTACTACCTAAGTTGTGACATTGATTTCACAAAGGTGAGACTGATTTGGAGTTGAATTGTTGTTTAGGTGTTCCCTTTCTTTAGCAGTATATATATAAGTTTGCAGTTTAAAACAAACGTTATTTTTTTAATTATACATAATTATTGGATGCTGCTGAAAGATAATGTTTTTGCCTATGTCTATCTCTCACAGGAATAACATTTCTCATGACTCATCACATAGCCTTTGATGAAAGTTACCACTAAAAGTAAATTGATAAATGATTGCCACTTGAAGTCATCATATCAGCATTTGAGAAAAAAACATGTAATATATTTGAATACTATAGCCTTTTGCCGAGAAAATATACATTTATTTTCTTGAATGCCTTTAAGGTGAAACTTATGCTGAATGAAGACAGTAATAAATAGAAGGAACAATACAGTACATGGATGGAAATAACATCTAACCTCAATGAATAATTAATATAATGTAAAGTTTGAGTATAGGTCATAAAACACTGTCTATTATTATTCAGGGCACTATGTGGCCAATATACAACACAATAGTTTTATTTATTGTTTTGTTTGCGCTAATATGTATTTTGCAGGGTGGTGCAGTGGCACCATTGTTTCAGCTACTCTCTCACAGTGACATGTAACAGGGTTGTTTTCCAGCTGTTTTAGTTTGAGTTTCATGGTCTGCCTTTGCACATGTGAACTTTCTCCGAGTGCCCTGGTTACTCTCAAAGACTAAAAACATGCACATAGGAATGATTGGTAATTCTAAATTTGGTAAGTATGAGGTAGACTTTGAGTGTTTGTCTGTTTTGTTTGATTCTGTGTGTCCCTGTGATGGACCTGAAACCTTTCCATGGCATACATCAGAGTCAAAGTCAGAGAGTCTTTATTGTCATTTGCACCGCATGTAGTGCATGTGATGAAATGAGATTATGTACACAGGGTCCCAGTTACATCCAACAACAAAATGTAAGAGAAAAACAGTAATAACATCTAGGATATGAACTAAGAAAAACATCAACTAGAAATACACTAAGCCCTAGAGTAATAGAAAAACATCATTACAAACAGCAGCACGAACATGAGTCTTTATGAGCAGATGGTCACAGATGAACACAGCAACAAGAAAACAGATCAGCATCAGCATGATGTGATATTTCACAGTGATTATTCTTATTATTTATTTATTCATGAGTCTAACAGCCTCAGGGTAGAAGCTGTTCCTCAGTCTAGTGGTTCTACATTTGATGCTCCTCAACCTCCGTCCTGAGGGGAGTGGGGCAAAGAGTGTGTGTGCTGGGTGAGTGGGGTCTTTCATGATGCAGGTGGCTCTTTTCCTGCATCTCGAAGTGTAAATGTCTGTGATGGTGGGGAGACTGACTCCAACAGACTTCTGTGCAGCCTTCACCACTCTCTGCAGAGCTTTTCTTTCTGCAACTGTGCAGCCTCCATGCCACACGTTGATGCTGGAGCACAGGATGCTCTCCACTGCACACCTGTAGAAGAGGTGAGGACTGGGCTACTCAGACCAGCTCGTCTCAGCCGTCTGAGGAAGTAGAGTCTCTGATGACCTTTCTTGATCAGGCTGGTGGTGTTGTTGGTCCAGCTGAGGTTATCATTCAAGTGTACCCCCAAGTACTTGTAGCTGGAGACCACTTCCACCACTGATCCACCTATGTTCAGTGGGGTGTGTGTTTGTTTGTTCCTTTTGAAGTTCATCATCTCATTTGTCTGCTTCACATTCATGTGAAGGTTATTCTCTTGCACCAGCTCTCCAGATGTTCCACCTCCTGCCTGTAGCTGGACTCATCATTGTTTGTGATGCATCCCACCACCGCTGTATCATCTGCAAACTTTACAATATGACAACCTGGATGGGTAGCTGCACAATCATATGTGAGCAGAGTGAACAGAAGGGGGCTCAACACACATCCTTGAGGAGAGCCAGTGCTGAGGGCAATGGTGGAGGAGGAGAAGTTGTGGATCCTCACTGACTGTGGTCTGTTTGTTAAAAAGTCTAGTACCCAGTTACAAACAGAGGGGCTTAGTCTAAGTGTGGATAGTTTGTCCATCAGAGTTTGGGGGATCATGGTGTTGAAGGCAGATGTGAGGTCCACAAAGAGCATATGGACGTAGGAGTCTTTCTGATCCAGGTGGTGAGAGCAGTGTGGACCACGGACGAGATGGTGTCCTCTGTTGATCGGTTCTCACGGTAAGCATACTGATGAGGATCCTCGTTGATGTTGACGGTTGTTTTGATGTGGGTCATGACCAGTTTTTCGAAGCATTTTGCAACTATCGGGGTGAGGGCCACCGGCCACCGTACATCACCTCTTGCACAGTGACTGATGGAGATAGAAACCAGCTGTGCCACGATCTAAAAATAGAAAATCAGGCAAATGAAACTGGATGGGTTGACGTGTTATACATTAAAAAAATACAACAAAAACTTCAACACAGTGAAACTTGAACTCTTCAGGGGTGATTCACAGTTTTCAACATTTTTATGAGCGTACAAATCACTCTTATAGGTCACTCTGTGTTCCTCCCTCTTTTGGAAATAAGTGTTATAATAATAATAATAATAATAATAATAATAATCATCATTTTATTTAAAAGCACCTTTCAGGACACCCAAGGACACTTAACAAACCAACACAGTGTAATACAGAGCAAACATTATCAGTGACAAATTGAAATATAAAATACATAAAGGATATAAAATGGAAGATAAAAATACATTTAGTAAAGTTAGTGATAAGCTAGTCTAAAGAGATGGGTTTTCAGGGCAGTCTTGAACAGAGAAAGGGAGGTGGTGTTTCGAAGGTCTGGCGGTAGAGCGTTCCAGAGGTGAGGGGCAGAGCAGGTGAAGGCCCTGCTCCCCATGGTGGAGAGGCGGGCAGAGGGTACATGGAGATGTAGCGAAGAGGAGGACCTGAGAGAGCGTGATGGGATGGAGATTTGTAGGAGGTCAGATAGATAAGGAGGGGCAAGGTTGTGGATAGCTTTGAACGTGAGGAGTAGAATTTTGAAGATGATGCGTGATTTAACCGGGAGCCAGTGGAGCTGCTGCAGGACAGGAGTGATGTGATCATAGTAGGAGGTTTGAGTGATGACACGGGCAGCTGAGTTCTGGACCATCTGTAACTTGTGGAGAGATTTGTTGGGGAGGCCGTAGAGAAGGGAGTTGCAGTAGTCAATACGGGAAGTCACAAGACTGTGCACCAGGATGGCTGTGGAGCGGGGTGTGAGAGAAGGACGGAGACGGTTAATATTACGGAGGTGGAAATAAGCAGACCGAGTAATATTGTTGATGTGTGAAGTGAAGGAAAGAGTGGTGTCGAGGATGACACCGAGGCTCTTGACCTGAGGGGAGGGGGATAGCAGAGAGTTGTTAAGGGGGACGAGAAGATGTTCTGATTTTGAAATAGAGTTTTTGGTACCGACGAGAATGACTTCTGTTTTGTTGCTGTTTAGTTGAAGGAAATTGTTAGAAAACCAGTGATTTAGCTCGTTGAGACAGTCGGTGAGGATGGAGGGAGGGTGGGTGGAGTTAGGTTTTGATGACAAGTAGAGCTGCGTGTCATCAGCATAGCAGTGGAAATGGACGCCGTGTTTGCGGAAGATGTGGCCTAGAGGAAGGAGGTAAATGATGAAGAGGAGGGGTCCGAGGACAGAGCCTTGGGGGACACCCGTGGAGACAGGGGAAGACTGGGAACGGAAGGATTTAAGCTGAATGAATTGGGTGCGGTCAGAGAGATAGGAGGTGAACCAGTCTAACGGGGTACCTGAGATGCCAATGGAGGTTAGTCTGTTGAGGAGGATAGAATGACAGATGGTGTCGAAGGCAGAGCTTAGATCCAGAAGAATGAGGATGGACAGAAGACCAGAGTCAGCAGCAAGAAGGAGGTCGTTAGTGATTTTTACTAGGGCTGTTTCGGTGCTATGGTGGGGGCGAAATCCAGATTGAAACTCTTCATAAATGTTGTTGTTGGACAGGTGAGAGTGAAGTTGACTAGCAACAGTTTTTTCAAGGATCTTGGAGATGAAGGGCAGATTGGAGATTGGACGAAGATTACTGAAGTTGGTGAAGTCAAGACCTGGTTTCTTGATGATGGGGGTGATGGCAGCAGATTTGAAGGCTGCGGGAACAATGCCAGAGTTCAGGGAGGAGTGGATGATATTAGTGATGATAAGGAGCAGAGACGGGAGACAGGATTTAACAAGAACTGTGGGAAATGGGTCAAGTTGACAGGATGAGGACTTGGACTTGCTGATAATGTCAGATATGTCATCAGCAGAGGGGAGGGAGAAGACAGAGAAAGGGAGGGAGGGAGGAGGAGTTCAACATGGATGTTGGGGGTAGTATTTGGACCAAGGTGTTTATGAATTGAAGTAATCTTTTCATTGAAATATGACATCAGGGAGTTGCAAAATTCTGTGGAAACCATGTGAGAGGGCAGGGAGTTAGGAGATGAGACAGAACGGTGGAGAGAGAACAATGTTTTTGAATTACCAACATTAGAACTGATGATGTCAGAGAAGTAGCTGGATTTGGCTTGAGAAATACTGTTCTTGTAATGGATGAGGTGGTTTGCATAAAGTTCCTTGTGAATTGTGAGACCGGATTTTTTATAAAGACGCTCTAGCCGGCGACCTTTGGTTTTCAGGGAGCGGAGTGCTGGAGTGAACCAGGGTGCAGAGTTGGAGAAGGAAACAGTCCGGGTTTTCAGGGGAGCAACAGAGTTAAGGATGTTGGTTAGGCTGGTGTTGTATAATGTGACAAGATCATCTGGGTTGGAGGAGCTGAAGGTGGAGAGGGTATCATTAAGAGTGTCATGGTTGATATTCTTGATATTACGGAAGGAAAGAGTGCGTTGAGGTTTATCTGAGGAAAATTTAAGATTAACATTGAATGAAATCATCAGGTGATCAGTAAATGGAAGTTCATCAGAAGAACAGTTAAGAGGAGAAAGTCCAGAGCAACAGAGTAAGTCCAGTGTGTGGCCCATCTTGTGCATTGGAAAGTCAATGAATTGTTGATAGCCGCAGCTGTCCAGGCAAGATGTGAAGTCTCTGGTGAGGGGGTTGTTCACATCATCAAAATGAATGTTGTAATCACCTAGCAGGATAACATTGGGTGAAAGAGCTGTTAAATGGGCCATTAGTCCAGCAAAGTCATTCATGAATGAGCTATTCACTTTTGGAGGGCAGTAGAGAGTGGCAACAACAGTTGGAGTGGGTCCAGCCAGCATGCAAACACTGCACTCAAAGGAGGAGGAGGGTGGGGTGTGAACCGGAGTGACCTTCCAGTTCTTGCGGTGAATTATCGCGAGACCTCCCCCTTTCCCTAAGGCTCGGGCCTTCGCGGTGCAAACAAAGCCCGGTGGAGTGGACTCGTTCAGATGAAAAAAGTTGTTTGGTTGTTGCCACGTTTCTGTTAAACAGAAGAAATCCAGTTTTCGGTCAGATATTATATCGTGAATAAGCTGACCTTTGCCCGTGAGGGAGCGAACGTTCAGAAGTCCAAACTTCACGGAGGAGGCGGAAGTAGTGACCGGAGCGTTAGCCGACCGAGCTAGGTTGGCTAACGTGCTGCTGCTGTTAGCGGTCCGGGCGTTGCGGCGTGAAGAATGGCGAGAGTCAGACCAGATGGAGGTTATGGGATGAGCCTTGTCAGCGTTCAGTCGACGGCGCGAGCCCCGGTGGATGTATCTCCGACGAGGAAAGAAGGCAATTTCCTCCAGAGGAAGCACGGGCGGCGCGGCCGGTAGAAAGCGAAGACGAAGTAGCTCCACGGCCGAATAATGGAGCAGACCAGACGCTGGGTGTTGTTGGATGAGAAGCAGCAGAGTCCAGACGAGAGCAGGCAGCAGGTAAATCCAAGTAAAATCCATGTTTGTTGATAAGTAGATATGCCCAGGCAGGGTCGGTGAAAAAACAGCAGAAAGTACTGAATAAAACAAAGCAAGAAAAAAGTACAAGGAGCAGCTGCAGCGAGATGCGCACGCGTTCACTCCCGGAAGTGTTATTCGTGTTGACTGTAGCCATTTCCATTCTCTTCACAAAATCCACCAACACCTTTCCTTCCTGGTTTATTTCCTTGACATCAAACCTACCAAACCTCCCCTCTGTTTCCTTCACCAACATGTCTATTCAGGTCTGCTCTGACCACCAGGAATATTCTCTATCATTTCAAAGTAAAAAAAAAAAAAAGTCAAAGTCAACTTTATTGTCAAAACTGCAATATGTACAGGACATACACAGGATGGAAATTGCATTTCTCTCAGTCCCTTGGTGCAACAGTAACCATTTTAACACTAAAACATTTAATAAACACAAGCATAAAATGAAATAACAAAAGTGTAATACTGTCCTGAGTTATTGCATAGTAGTATAAAAGTATAAAAAGTATATCTATAAAGTAAAATGAAGGTTCTGACATTGACATTTGTCATAGAGTGACTAAGCAGCATATGAAGTTTATGTACACAGTATATGTATGAGGTAGTTGATATTGGTATAGAGGTAAAGTGGCATATGCAATAAGGCTAGTAAAAATAATGTATATATCAGCAGTAGTGTAGATATAAAAGGTAGTGTAAATGTGAATGTAAACAGTAGTTATAAATGTACGGCCGTGGCATAGTGGTAATGGCAGTCGTCCCCCGATCGGAAGGTTGGCGGTTCGAATCCCAGTTCCCCACGCCATGTGTTGTTGTGTCCTTGGGCAAGACACTTAACCCCGAGTTGCTCCCGGTAGGACTGGAAAGCACCTTACATGGTAGTCTGCCGCTACCGGTGTATGAATGTGTGTAGCATTCAATGTGTGTAGCACTTTGAGATTTTCACTAATGAAAAGTGCGTTATAAATTGAATTCATTATTATTATTATTAATAAATGTAAACAATAATAATAAATGTAAACAGTAAATGTAAACAGTAGTGTAAATGTAAATGTAAACAGTGGTATACTATAGACAGTAATGTAATACAGACATTAGTGCAAATATGAGAAGTAGTGCAAACTGAATGAGCACATGACCGTGAGTTGAGTGAATAACCCGTTTGATGACACAGAGTCCAGTGTTAAAAACTTTGTGTTGTGTGGTAATGTGTGAAAGTTTTTAGTGTTACGGTAGTACAAGTGGGAGGGGAGGCAGAGCAGGTAGAGAGTTTAGCATCCTGACTGCCTGATGAACAGAGCTGTCACTCAGTCTGCTGGTTCGAGCCTGGAGACTCCTCAGTCTCCTCCCTGATGGCAGCAGGCTGAAGCAGCTGTGTAGTGGGTGTGTGGGATCACCTGCCATGCAGAGGGCTTTCCGAGTGAGGCGGTTGCTGTGTAAGTCCTGTAGTGAGGGGAAGGAGGTGCCGACAATCTTCTCAGCTGCTCTCACGATGCGCTGGAGGCTCTTGCGGCAGGATGCAGTACATGCACCAAACCACACCGTGATGCAGCTGGTCAGGACACTTTCTATGGCACCCCTGTAGAAGGTGCACATGATGGGGGTTGGAGCTCCAGCCCTTTTCAGCTTGCGGAGAAAGTAGAGGCGCTGGTGAGCCTTCTTGGCCAGTGATGCAGTGTTCCTGCTCCAGGACAGGTCCTCTGAGACGTGCACTCCCAGGAACTTGGTGCTGTCCACTCTCTCCACTGTGGTGCTGTTGATGGTCAGAGGGGCATGTTGGGCATCCCTCTTCCTGAAGTCCACAACAATCTCCTTTGTCTTCTCCACGTTGAGAGTGAGATTGTTGTGTCCGCACCACAAGGCCAGGCGGCTCACCTCGTTCCTGTAGTCTGTCTCATCGTTGTTGCTGATGAGACTCACCACTGTTATAGAAGTGGGCTCAGCACACGTCCTTGTGGGGCCCCTGTATTCAATGTGATGGTGCTGGATGTGTTACTCCCGACCCTTACTGCTTGTGGTCTCCCGGTCAGGAAGTCTAGCAGCCAGTTACACATTGAAGTGTTCAGCCCCAGACCGTCCAGTTTAAGGATGAGCTGTTGGGGGATGATGGTGTTGAATGCCGAGCTGAAGTCGATGAACAGCATTCTAACATAAGAGTATTTCGTGTCCAGATGTGTCAGAGCTGTGTGGAGGGCAGAGGAGATGGCATTGTCAGTTGAATGATTAGGCTGATATGCAAATTGGAAGGGATCCAGGGAGGCAGGGAGGACATCCACATCCTTCCAAAATGTATCTTTCTCCTCCACATCACATGGAGCATAACCACTGACATCTTTTGGCATCAGATCTTCTACATGTATGTTCAGAAACAACACCCTATGGTAAATGGTAAATGGAGCTTACTTATATAGTGCTTTCCAGCCCCCTATGAGGGGCCCCAAAGCGCTTATCTGACTATCTGACACCATTTTCACCTCTACTACATTCTTTGTCAACTCGTCCTTCAGGACCAGCCCTACTCCATTTTTCTTTCTATTCACACCATGGTAAAACAGTTTGAACCCTGCTCCAATGCTGCAAGCCTTGCCTTGCTGTCCTTTCGAATTGCTCTCTTGGACACATAAAACATCTACCTTCCTTCTCAGCATCATGTCAGCCAGACCTCTACCTTTGCCTGTCGTCGGGTCTCATGCACAAACCGTTCGTACGCACAGATATGTGCTTATCCTGTGCGTACGAGTGATTAAGGATCATTTGTGGCATCCAACAATGTTTTCGTATCCTACGATTTCCTTCAGATACGAACAAAATCTACGAGTGGTCCGGACCTGTCGTATAATTTAGGAGCGTCAGTCCGCTGTCATCCAGACGGGATTTCTCCACTAATAACTTCATATTTCGTTATTTAGAGAATATTTTGGGTTTAAAATATTCACGCACCATAATTATTCTTGACAATAGGTTATTCTGTTTGAATTAGAATTATAATTTTAGGTTTAATTTGTCTGGTGTGTCGCGCAGGCTTCAGTGAGTCGTGCGCTCCCCTTGGTCATCAAAGCCGCTCCTCATATTAACACCCAGGTACATAAAATTCCCATACACCGCCGCAGAACAAGTACGAATTAAGACTGATCTTCATGCTGGACTGCTGTGCCAAACACCATCAGAGCAATAGATTATTATATCTGATCCGAAATATAACCTGCAGAATGTGGTTGCGCCCTGACCAGGAGGCGCCCTGTCGACCAGTGCGCGCCGACCAGGAGGCGCCCTGACCAGGAGGCGCCTGACCAGGAGGTGCGCGCATCATTTGTGCTGCAAAACATGTTGGCATCTTGCAGCGTGGCATTTATTGTCCACCATCTCCTGACCACCTCCTGTCCGTGCTGCGGTGAGATGTTTGTTTGAAGCCAATTTCAGATCAAACCATTTATTCTTGATTTCTGATACTGTACGACCCACGGGACACAAAACATATGCACTACAATATTAATATGATGTTAACTGTAGTTTCGAGACAATTTAAAATGCTTCTGTTGAAAAACACATCCGACACTTGCGGGGGGGTGGGGTAGCGGTGCGCCACAGCTCTTCTGAATAAGTGAAACTGTAACACAGTACACTAAAATTAAAGATATTTGACCATCCGACACTTGCGGGGGGGGGGTGGGGGGGTAGCCACAGCGCCACTGAGAGCAGATCTCCGAACGCGTGAAGTTCCTCCTTTTACTTCTTGAGTTTGAATGAATGGACACTTCCTGCTGCCTGAAGGCAGGAAGCGTGGCCTTATATGGTGTTTTGAGGGGTGGAAATTATGTAAATTACATTCCCGCGAGCACGCGCAGGTGAGTAGAACAGGTGGGATCCATCAACTTTAAGCAGCCCGTTTACACGCTTTTCCTGTGGATAGAAGACTTTGTTGGTTCTGACGTGGCATGTTCGTACGAACGCTTCGTACGAACAAAAGTAGGAGGAATGTAGGATAAAAATAAGAACATTTTCGTGCATGAGGCCCATTGTCCCCACATTTAGTGTTGCCACTTTAAATGTGGGGACATTTAAAGCCCCACTGACATGATTTTTTAATTTTCATAAAATTGTTCAAAATATATATACTGTATCCAAAAAAGCTAAGTCTGGTCCTCTGGACATTCAAAAAACAAAACAAAAAACAAAAAAAACAAAAAAACTGTAGAAACGTTTCGTCTTTCGTCCGAAAGACTTCCTCAGTCTGAGAAGCTGTGTTCAGCTCAGTCTTATAAATAGCACCCTCCCACAGTGGATCAACCAGTTGGCTGATGACAGCCGAAACCAGCTGCTCACATGATCAAGGAGGACCATCAGCCTGACGATGGATCGTTAACACCCTGATGGTTGTTTGCTATTCACAGAGGGCTGAGTGATACTAGCAATAACAGCATTGTAAGTGGGGGACAGTTGAACCCGGAGGCCTCCACCTCTGTTTAATGATGGACGGTTTCTTTTCACAAAGATGGCCTCCTTTACTCCTCTCTCAA
>JBBPBX010015987.1:25338-48730 GCA_038048925.1 Garcialebias charrua | reverse complement strand
TATATATATATATATTCACACAGACACGGTTCATATATAGTTCATTTTATTGATCTCCAGTTTTACAAAGCAACTGATTAGACTGCCTTAAAGGCAGAATATTGAGTCTAGTCTCACCACTTGGTTTTATTCTTTCTTTTTTCCTGCAGATAGTTTGTTCCTGTTTTGTTTTTGTTTTTTCTGATGAATTAAGGGTCATCTACTCATCTTATGGAAGCCAACGCTTTGGTTTAATGACACTTTTATTCCCGGTAAACAGGGGTAAGACCAATCGAGGCCAGACTGATCTTTGAGTCATGTCAGGTGACTCGAGAGTTCTCAGGATGCTGAATCCTTTACAAAGACTCTGGTTTCTGCTTCTTTTTCCTCTTTCAGGACATTTTTAGGTGTTCGCTCCGACACTGTGTAGAGATCAACTAATAGCAGTGTGCATGGCTCTTTCTGCAGGAAACTATTACACAGATCTTACAGTGCAGCTAAGGCTGGCTTTGGTTCTGAGTAACGATGTGTGAAGTTGTAAACCTGTTCATCTGATTAGACTAGCAGCAGCAGATCAGCTGATTTATTTAATTGATTTACAGCCGTTTGTTCCACATTCTCTAACTCGGTTTTTATGTAATCAGACAAGTTGCTGAAACCCGCCACCTACAGCCTCTTAATGTGACAGCCTTATAAACTCTGGTTCATAAACCTGAATTGTCCTTCTGGAAACATCAGTGGTTTTCAGTTTGTTGTTGTTGTTTCCTTGTCCCTGTGGTTCTCTGCCGTGCAGCACCGCCGTTCATGTCACCTCCAGTCTGCGGCTGGAAAACGGTTTCTTTAATTACAAGCTTGGTTGTTGAGCTATGAATTGGGCGTTTACTCCTCTAGACCCGAGGCCAGTGGTTGAACACATTTAAAAGCCCGTGGCTGGTTTTCCATCTTCGTGTAACTGGTTCAGTGGTGTAGGTGTGTGTGTGCGTGTGTGTGGACTGTATTCCTTGATTGATTAACATCTGCTGAAAAACTCTTAAAGATCAAAACATCCTAAGATATGTAGAATTATAAAAGAATAATTTAATCTAATTTTAGCACATAGTCTAATCCAATGGTTCCCAACCATGGTCCCTGAGGAACACCATCCTGCCTCAGTGGTTTCCTGCTCCATCATACCTGATTGAGTGATAAATGGTAAATGGAGCTTATTCATATACTGTAGCGCTTTCCAGCCCCCTTTGCGGGGCCCCAAAGCGCTTCACAGTACAGTACTAACCATCCACCCATTCATACACACATTCATACACCAGTAGCGGTAGACTGCCATGCAAGGCGCTGCCAGTCCTACCGGGAGCAACTCAGGGTTAAGTGTCTTGCCCAGGGGCACAACGAGGTATGCCGTGACTGGGGATCGAACCCGAGACCTTCTGGTCCTGAGCCGGCTGCCTTGCCTCTACACCATCTTGGCCCCCGAGATGGTATAGAGTTCTGCAGAAGCCTGTTAATTCATTCAAATTAGGAAAACAAGTAAAACATGAAGGACGGTGTTCCTCAAGGACCACTGTTGGGAACCAATGGGATCTGCTTGACATCAGGAAGTGAGCACATGTAACCTTTGGTTAGTAGAATAAAAACGGGCTTGCAGCCTGAACCTGTGGATTTAGAAACGGTAGACTTGATGACTGAACGTGCTCACGCGCACCCCGCTCTACGCCACTGAACCAGGTCCTGTCTGCGCTGAGACGAGCCGCCTCCATGGAGCTCTAAAAAGCACGAGGTGCTGCTTGTCGTGTTGATTCAAGCAAAACGCCTCCGGTTATTTCAACAATATGATTGTTCTACTTTGGATTTTTGGTTTTGTCACCAAGGAAGAAAGTTCTCGTGCCTCTCTCAAAGAGAGCGCTGATCACACACTGTGTACATATCTGTAGTTTCAACAGAAGACTGTAAATATTTTATTTACCGTACTGTTGTAATGTTAATATTTTATCTTTTTTTATTAAACTAATGGGATTTTAGATCGGCTGCACGCGACAGCGTGTTTTAATTTGTTTTGATACCTAATGAGTGTAAAAGATTTATCAAGTTGTAATGTACAAATTATGCAGAACAATGGATTGTTTTTCTTGTTTGTGCAGCAATCAGGTTGCGATGAAATAATAAAAATAAAATCTTGAAATAGTGTTTTGTTTTTGTTCCATCAATCTGATCAACCTGGGGTCGCAGTTCTTTTTGCGTCCACAACCTGTGAGGTTAGCTTCGGTTCTACGAAGATGAATTTTTAATATCAGCCGGGGTCTGAGGAACATGGAGCTGCTCTGAGATGGTCTTGCAGCTTTTATCTTGAATGTGGACCTCCATAATTGTCTTACTGAGCTCCTCAAACAGCTCTGGTCTCAGCTCTGCTCCGTGTTCAGGGTGGTGAACACAGACTAATGATTTTGTTCCCTTTAAATAAGCTGATAAAATGTCTGATAAAAAGCTTGTCGGCACCTGAGATACTATTAAACTTAAATAAAATAATTTTTGCTTTAAAGTCATGTTTCAAATTATGTATTTATACATACATACATACTGTCAAGTTAGGTGGATGAAAAGAGGTATTGAGGTCAGACTGCACATGTCTGTTGGAGATGGACATTTAATATCAAGCAGTCTTACTGAATGAGTGATCAAGAAAAGTAGTTGTATGGGTGTGTTGATTAGAATAAAGATTTTATGTCTGCTACCAAGGTGCTGAAACAATCAAGTGTTAAAGTTAGATCTGGATTTCACTTTTCATTGTTAAGGCAAGTGATTTTAGATAGGTTTTTATACATCTCTGTTAGTAAGTTTTTTTTTCACGTTTAGGATTAGTAGAGCAAAGTTCAAATTGAGAAACTGTCACTTGATGCAAGTCCCAGGAAACAGCCGTGTGGTTAAGGCGATGTCCGGATGAGAATGTTACGCAAAGCACCTGTCATGAGCTTACAACACAAGTAGAATTACTCAGTTTATACAGCTGAGCAAGTTGGGAAAAAAGGAGACAAACTTTTGAACTGTTGAAAAGTCTTCAAATGGTTGACAGGTCTTTCAAAATGGATGTTCGATCAGAAACAAGCCAATCAGAGACAAGAGATGAGTTTAAAAAGACAAAGATAGCAGAAGGAAGTCGGTCAGTCATTTCGGGCAGAGATATAACACGGTTGTCAAACCCTGAAGACTTGGATCAGATTTGAAGATTGAAGGGAGAAGATTTTGACTGCAGATGAGCTGAAAAAACAACAAAAGATGGAAACAAAGCAATGAAGAACCGCTCAGCAGCACATGATCACCCTTCAAGACGACTGACCCCAGATAACTCTGAACTAGTATCTGATTGGAATTAATTACATTTGATGACCGTTTTCAACAAAGGCTGTAGGAGTTATTCTCCTTTTTCCTGGAAAACCAATCCAATCATGGGATATGTGGTAGGAACCAGCCTTTTTGAACCATTTTACCCTATTTAAAAATTACAGGTTGCATTTTGTGGTTTTTCTTAGGGACAGCACAGTTAGGGCGTAGGCCATTTACAGATTGGTGCATCCGCACCTAGAGGAATTTGGAGTTTCACCCATTTTTGATTTTTATTTCATTCATTTGCATTTTTTTAACGCATTAGCTTGCGCTGCTGCTGGATTTTTGAAAGCTACGACTGTACTGTAACCTTATGCAAATTTATGATTAAAAACACAAAGCATGACAATATTAGTGTGTTGGACTCATTTTCAAAAGTCAAAAGTCAAAGTCAACTTTATTGTCAGAACTGCAATATGTACAGGACATACACAGGATTGAAATTGCGTTTCTCTCAGTCCCTCGGTGCAACAGTAACCATCTAAACACTAAACACTAAAACATTTAATAAACATAAGCATAAAATAGTAAAAGTGTAACACTGTCCTGAGTTTTTTCATAGTAGTATAAAAGTATGAAAATTTACACCAACACTGAAACACCAAACACCCCTAAAACACCAAACACCCAATGAACATAAGCATAAAATGAAATAATAAAAGTGTAATACTGTCCTGAGTTTTTTCATAGTAGTATAAAAAGTATAAAAAGTATATCTATAAAATAAACTGAAGGTTCTAGCATTGACATTTGCTAGAACCTTCAGTTTATTTTATAGATATCTTCCTGATGGCATCTGAATGATACACACTCTTCGTTGAACTTATCCAGGAAGTGTGCTCGGTTCTGAGATTTTTGGAGGTTTTGAACGGTTACTTAATTCGATTTTTGAACAGCATCCCCAAATGGCCAACTTGTCCTGGCCTAGGAAAATTACCAGGTCTTGTACCAGTTGCAAAACGTTATATTGAGCAAGAGCAGCCATAATGCAGGATACCTTATGGTAAACTTTGGGGTCATCGCTTCTTGACTCTGAGAGCTGTGAGGTGAAATAGGGGTGCGTCCTGCTAATTAAGGTTGTTAGTGCCTGGTCAAATCTTTCTCGAACCCAGTCTAAAAGAGCCTGACCGTAGTATTGTTTGGGTAATGCTCAGAAGTCCAGGGGGGTCCAACTTCCGGTTAGACGAGGGCTGGAGGGTTGTTAAACCCTGAAACAAAACAATACATACATACATATGTGTGTGTGTGTATATATATACAGTATATATATATATATATATATCTGATTAAATAAAGGTTCAAATATAATAAAACAAATTTGTCCAAATTTTACCATATTTTTGTAAAATATTTTCTTCTTATAAATGATTGTGTCCTCTCACTGAAGGCATGCAGATGTGCAGGAAATGACACGTTTCAATGAATTTCAAGTGGACGAACATGTTCTCTGTAGATGTATGAATGAAACAAGCAGAAAACTCAAAGAAATTTAAATTCACCACAGAACACACAAAGTTCAAAAAGACAGGAGACAGAACTGGAAGTGGCAGAAATGAAGATGTTGAGGTTCTGAGTGACAAGGATGGAGACGATTAGGAATGAGATCATCAGAGGTACAGCACATGTTGAACAACTGGGAGATAAAGTTAGAGAGGACACACTGAGATGGTCGTTTGGAAAAACAGTTTCAGCGTTTCAAATCTTGAAAATAATTGCATTGCATTTGAAAGCTCATGCATGATCTGTGAATACATTTTAGCTCAATTTCTGTCAAAGTCGCTGAGCTACAGTAAATTTAGTGTCCGTTAGCCTCGATGGCAGCCATGTTCACGCCGTTTGTTAATATACATGATATACATTCTTTACATATTTATTCTATTCTTTATTCTATACATACATATACATTATTTAGTTTGTAGCAGGTCACTTTCGTAAATGAGCCCTCGAGGCTAAATAAGATTTACCCTCAATAAGATTTACCTGACTAAATAAAGGTTGAATGAACATGAGCATCCAGAGTTTTTGTAAAATATATCCAGTTGTTCGTGAGATATTTTGCAAACAGGCAACGTAAGTGACATTTTGTGCAAACTGTAGCACTCAGGGTACTTGTTTTACAAGTACAAACTGGATTCCAAAAAAGTTGGGACACTAAACAAATTGCGAATAAAAACTGAATGCAATGATGTGGAGTTGCCAACATCTAATATTTTATTCAGAATAGAACACAAATCACAGATCAAAAGTTTAAATTGAGAGAATGTATCATTTTAAAGCTGCTATATGTAACTTTTCTAACAATATATTTTAACATATTTCTTCACTCTGTCACTAGATTGATGTTAGAGAGGTAATCTCTGAAAAAAAATTAAAAAAAATATTGTCCCCTTGCTTCTCCAGGTGGTAAATAAGCATTTCTAAAAAGAAAAAGTGACCCGCCATTTTCCAGCCAATAAAAACCGAGCTTGAATTTGAATCAGCCAATAAAAACAGAGCTTGAATTTGAATTTTAACAGACCACAAGGGGGCAGAGCCATATATGGCTCTGAGGGGGAGGGATCAGAATGCTTTGCTTGTTGAAATTTTTTCTAAGTGCTGATGTTCTACAGAAACTGCAGACTGAACCTTTAAGGGAAAAATATGTTGTTTCAAAATTTCATGGCGTCAACAAATCCCAAAAAAGTTGGGACAAGTCCATTTTTACCACTGTGTGGCATCCCCCCTTCTTCTTACAACACTCAACAGACGTCTGGGGACAGAGGAGACCAGGGGCCTCATGTATCAACCGTGCGTGCGCACAAAAACATTGCGCACGTCACTTTCCACGCAAAACCCCGTATGTATCAAAACTGAACTGAACGTGAATATATGCGCATCCAGGTACATATCCACGCAAGCTCCCGAGCAGGCGTACGCACGTTTCTGTGGTTCTTGTTCCTTTGGCGACACTTACAGGTGTTTCAGAGAAACTGAAGCCCCACAGTCTGTGGTTGACTTTAAGAGCGGCTTGAAGACCTTTCTTTTCAACCGAGCATACTTTACTCCTCATGATTCTACTTTTGATCTTAGCTGATACTGTTGTTGATTTTAATTGTTTTATTATTTGTCTTATTGACATTCAAATATGTTGCACCTTGTAGCACTTTGAGATTTCCATTAATGAAAAGTGCGTTATAAATTGAATTCATTATTATTATTATTATTATTATTATTATTATTATTATTATTAACTGTTCATGATGTGAAAATGATTAATATTCCCTCCAAACACACGATTAACAAGTATTACATCCACATGACGCAGTGAAATAAAGGACGCGCAAAGTTGTGCCAAAAATAAATTTAACAGGAACGGATTCATTCAGCCTTACTGGAGAATATAATAAATAGTGTAACACGCAGAGCATTTATTTAGAAACAGATATAATTTTCTGATCTAGGATATGGCTTATCAGCCGTTTTCAGAAATAATCATTTTTCAGTTTGGCACTGCTGCTGCGCTCTGGGGAGCCGTGCATCACGCGTGCATACAGAAGCAGCGGTCAAACTGTTCCACAGAGGGAGCTGCAGGTCGATCGGGACTGTGCAGTCCAGTCCACACAAAGCCGGATCATGTCCAATGGAATGTCTCATCCATATGATTCCAAAGGCTGAGTGGTCGCGCTTGGAGCGCGCCGCGCGCACCCTCACCGGTGTTGACACGGCAGCTGGAGGTGTTTCATTATCTGCGTTTATTGTAGATTTCTCCAAAATGACACGTGAAAGTACACCTTATATAACTTGTAGGAGAGCAAAAGCTTCACAGACAGACTGCGCACAAGGCTGCGGGGCGCGCAGCGTCTGGAGACGCCAACATCACGTGATGTCATGAAATGTCTCCACCAAGACGCACAGACTCGTTTCTTCACATCATCTACATAAACAAAGATCTATGTTCTAGCAAACATCCAAGTAAGTTCCTCTGTGTTTACAGTAATAATGGTAATAAACTCGTGCGCAAAGTTAATATTTCCACACAGAATGAATGAATGAGCCGGTTCGCGCACCACAGCAGGGTGCGCGCGCACACAAATACCGACACACAATCACTCGTTCTTTGCATGATGAACACATTTTATTACTATTCTTACTTAGGATGTTTGTCCTCACTCATATTATATTAAATTCATTATTTTCCCGAATCTAGAAATCATTTCTGATCGCGCAGGGATCAAACAAACATGTCCTTCACACATGCAGGAAGTAATTTGCATCTGTTTAACATATGTAAATGAAGGCGTGTCAGGGGAGGTGTCTCACGTGCGCTCAGTTCCACGTCAATTGTGATGTACAAAAGGAATGTGCGTGGATTCAGGTGTACGCTCAGTTTGATACATCCGGATCTTTTTGTGCGTGCACACATTTCTGGGTTTGACCGTACGTCACTTTTCAGTGAGGAATCCACGCAAGTCTTTGATACATGAGGCCCCCGTCTGGGGACAGAGGAGACCAGTTTCTCAAGTTTAGAAATAGGAATGCTCTCCCATTCATGTCTAATACAGGCCTCTAACTGTTCAATCGTCTTGGGCCTTCTTTGTCACACCTTCCTCTTTATGATGCACCAAATGTTCTCTATAGGTGAAAGATCTGGGGCCTCATGTATCAACCGTGCGCACGCACAAAAACCGTGCGCACGTCACTTTCCACGCAAAACCCCGTATGTATCAAAACTGAACTGAACGTGAATATCTGCGCACCTCCACGCAAGCTCCCCTGTTGGCGTACGCACGTTTCTGTGGTCTTTGTTCCTTTGGCGACACTTACAGGTGATTCTGAGAAACTGTGTCCATGATGTGAAAACAATCATTAATCCCACCAAACACACATGATTAACGATTATTACATCCACATGGACGCAATTAGATGAGTGGATATAAAAGCATGCGCCAAATAGTGGCAACGATATTGACAACAATGAGATGTGATTTCTTTAAATAAGAAGTTAACCAAGCTGTACCAATATGCCTACGTTTAGGTCAGTGTGTAGCGTGCTTGCCTTTAGTTCCAAAGGTCATGAGTTCGAATCTCGCATGGTACAACGTTTTTCTTTTTTTTTTTCGTTCCAGATTTAAATACACATGAAAACTATTTACAAAACAAGAAATCGTCTGCTTCCTTTCATTTCATGTATTGTTCTATTTCTTGTTGTTTCATTAAATAGTTTTCCTGTGTTCTTTAAATCTGGAATGAAAAAATAAAAAAACGTTGTACCATGCGGGAGTCGATCTCACGACCTTTGGGACGAAGGGCAAGCGCGCTCACCACTAACCTATACAGGCATGTTAGAACAGCTTGGTCAACTTCTTATTTAAAAGTGGATGGTTTGTTTTGCGCTGAACGTGCCAAATAAAGCCTTTTTCCGTGCTTCTCTGCCTCACACAGACGTGTCTCCTGTTCACAGTCCGTGAAGTTCCTCTTTTTTCCACGTTCCGACATGATTTGCAATGGAGCAGAGACGACATTCCTGTCGTGCATGGCATATTTAAATGAATTTGCATATTTATACGGAGGCGTGTCAAAGGCGGAGTCGGCCACTCTCTCATGTGCGCTCAATTCCACGTTCATTGTGATGTACAAAAGGAATGTGCGTGGATACCGGTGTACGCACAGTTTGATAAATCCGGATTTTTTTGTGCGTAGACACTTTTCTGGATTTGACCGTACGTCACTTTTCAGTAAGAAATCCACGCAAGTCTTTGTACATGAGGCCCCTGGACTGCAGGCTGGACATTTCAGTACCCGGATCCTTCTCCTACGTAGCCATGATGTTGTGATTGCTGCAGAATGTGGTCTGGCATTATCTTGTTGAAAAATGCAGGGTCTTCCCTGAAAGAGATGACGTCTAGATGGAGCATATGTTGTTCTAGAACCTGAACATAGTTCTCTGCATTAATGGTGCCTTTCCAGACATGCAAGCTGCCCATGCCACAAGCGCTCATGCAACCCCATACCATCAGTGATGCAGGCTTCTGAACGGAGCGTTGATAACAACTTGGGCTATCCTTGTCCTCTCTGGTCCGGATGACATGGCGTCCCAGTGTTCCATAAAGAACTTCAAATCGTGACTCATCTGACACAGAACAGTCTTCCATTTTGCCACACTCCATTTTAAATGACCCCTGGCCCAGTGCAAACGTCTGAGCTTGTGGAGCTTGCTTAGAAATGGCTTCCTCTTTGCACTGTAGAGTTTCAGCTGCAACGGTGGATGGCACGGTGGATTGTGTTCACTGACAATGCTTTCTGGAAGTATTCCTGAGCCCATTCTGTTATTTCCTTGACAGTGGCATTCCTGTTTGAGGTGCAGTGACGTTTAAGGGCCCGGAGATCACGAGCATCCAGTAGAGTTTTACGGCCTTGACCCTTACGCACAGCGATTGTTCCAGATTCTCTGAATCTTTTGATGATGTTATGCACGGTTGATGATGATAACTTAAAAGTCTTTGCTATTTTATGCTGGGTAACACCATTCTGGTATTGCTGCACTATCTTTCTGCTCAACAATGGTGGAATTGGTGATCCTCTTACCATCTTGGCTTCTGAGAGACACTGACACTCTGAGAAGCTCTTTTTATACCCAATCATGTTGTCAATTGACCTACCGTATTTTCCGGTGTATAGGTCGCACCTTTTTATGGTTTTTTCAAGGCCTGCGACCTATACTCAGGTGCGACCTATATATGGCTTGTTATCACTTTCGGTGAAACAAATTTTTAAATCCAGCTCATTTCACAATTACGTTCATTTATTAAGGAAAAGTTCAGCTCAGACATATATTTGCTATAATTTTTATCAAACAAATAATTGTTTTTAAGTGTTAATCTTCTTAAAAGCCTTGCTGTGTGCTCCTGTGGCAGACATTTGCAGCAGAGCTAAACGTAGGTGCGACCTATCTAGGGATTTTTCCAAATTATTGGTGATAATTGGACAATGCGAGCTATGCACAGGTGCGACCTATACACCAGAAAATACTGTAATTAATGTTAATTGGTCTTCCAGATGTTTGCTATATGCTCATTTTCCTTTTTCCAGCCACTTATTGCTACTTGTCCCAACTTTTTTGGGGATTTGTTGACACTGTGACATTTTGAATCAACATATTTTTCCTTTAAAATGTTACATTTACTCAGATTAAACTATTAATCTGTCATCTATGTTCTTTTACAAATAAAATATTGACATTTGCCATCTCCACATTATTGCACTCAGTTTTTATTCACAATTTGTTTAGTGTCCCAACTTTTTTGGAATCCAGTTTGTAGCTCAAAGTCTGTAAAATTAACTAAATTATTGCATTTTTATGTTTGCGAGTGTTAATGAGTTGTGGCAGCCATGTTGAATTTGAGTTAATCACTTGGAAATATACATTCAGTGATTATTTCCTGCGGTTCATGAGATATGCTGCTTGAATACAGATGTTTTACTCCAATAATTGTTGCTAAAGTTTAAAAAAAAAAAAGCTCACAAGGTGAATGAATGCATGAATTTCTGCGTTGTTTCAGTTCTTTCAACCTGTTGGACATGAAGGATGTGCAGCTTTACATAGAATCAGAGCTAATCATTTTCCTGAATCGACTCCTCGGCTCTGTTCTGGCTCTGCAGCTTGGAGGTTCCTGTTCGTTGTTGCGTGATGTGAAAGTTTCTGCTGCCGGCAGGCTGCTCTGCTGGGGATGCACAAGACAAAAGAACCTGATGTTCTGATCGAACGCACACACAAAAACCTCCACAATTAGGCAATAAGACTTAGTCAGGGCATAAAGATAAAAAGCCAAGGAGGGTGGAGTCACCTCAGAAGCTCGTTGGCAGAGAAAGTAGTCATTATGTTCGTGCCAAGACACTTTCAGTCTGGAGCCTCAGATTTGCCTCATCATTTGGGATGACGCCCTTAAAGTGCTCACTGTGTGCACAACATTATGAAACGCTGAAGAATGTGTCTGAGCTTATATATATGTTGTATTAATGCAGTCTTTTCTTATGAGAGAGTGTGCTCACTGAGTTAGAATATTTCTATTAAAAAGGCACTATTCTAGAACAAAAAAAATACAAATCCTACTAAAAAAATTAGCATTTTGTGGAAATATGCAAAGTTGTTTAGCCTGGTTAAAACCAGACCCTTGTCCTTCACTTTGCTTCGTACTAGGGTCTGGACTTTCTCCATAGAGAACCGATTCTTGCTGGAGGCGCGGCCTCTGCCTGAGGAACAAAACCATTGGATCTTAGAAAAATTTTGAACAGGGAAAGCATTCTGCTCCCTCCCCCTCTGTGCTCTGCCGAACTTGACTTCAGCTCCGCCTCCTGCTGAATTTTCTCTTGCGCTGCCGCTGCATATTCTGTGTTTATATGTTATAAAACGTTCGAAAAAATAAAATAAAACCATGTAGCGCTGGTCCAGAAGACCAGAAAATATGCAGGGACTCGGGCAACAACGTAAAACCCGAGTTTTTTTCTCTCGTGACAACCTCAGTCATTTCCTTATTCTTTGCACTCAGCGGAGAGAGAGGAGGAGGAGGAGGAGGGAGGAGGGAGCGATCACTTGACTTTTGGCAAAAAAACAAAAGAAAACTCCAGATAAGGGATTAAGAAGGGGAATTTAATACATTTGTGTCACATATAAAACAGTCCTGCATCGCTTTGCATCGCTTTGAATGAGAACATGCGGCTGCTCGCTGGCTGCGCGCTGGGACAGGTGGGGGCGTGGGTTAGGGGCCAAAAACTCCGCCCCTTCTGTTCTCTGATTGGTCCGGTCAAAAATCAGCCGGAGAAATCGTTGTCTATGGGAGAAGTCCCAGACTGAGCAGTGAAGGGAAATGAGAATTGAGCGGAGCTGTGCAGGAAGGCGAGGGCCAGGCTAAAAGTTGTTGAGTTCTGGATGGGTTTGTTAAGGTCTCTCTTGTAAAGAGTCTTCGAGGCTCAACCTGTAGAAATAAAATTGAAAAATAAGAATGAATGAAAGAACTTTCAAACAGGGAAAAGTAATGCCGACTCAGCATTTACTCAAATCTTTTTTGGTAAGAGACTACAAATCGGCCATTTTGGCTGCAGATCTTCAGCTCCTGCTCCACTCCTCACGTTCACCCTGCTCCTCTTGGATGAACCCTCCAGGATCATCGCTTCACTGTTCAGCCTTTCTTTTCATTATCCCGTCTGCTTCGGCTCATGGAAGCTGATGTTGGAACTTTAAGGTTTCGTCGTCACCTGAAAGGCACTCGGGTGACTCGCCTGTTTATCCACGATCGGTTGCTCTTCCCTTTTTTCTGCTCGGGGACATTTTCTTCAGCTTGGCCCCGTCAAACGTTGAACCCAGAGGCCCCCGTGGAGCCGAGTGCACGACACGCAGCTCGTTCCGCGCACGGCGGCCGAACGCCTGTTAAAACTTGTCCGGCTGATCCAGTGCCTGCAGGTTTGTGGAGCTTAGTGTCTCAGGAGAACATCCAGTTCAGAAACGGTCCAGACAGATGAAAACACCTGGATGTTCAGTCAGCCCTGACTGAATGGTAGACGCCGCCTGTCGAGGCCTCGGCGACTTGATTCAAGCCTGAATGTTGGAGTGTTCTCACCAAGTGAAGGTTTCTGCTGCCCTGGATGGAGCTCGGGGGATTACTGTATTTTTCGGACTATAGGTCGCACCCAAGTATAGGTCGCATTGTCCAATCATTGCCAAAGAATTGGAAAAATCCATATATAGGTCGCACCTACGTCAAAATGTGGACCGTGTTTAGCTCTGCTGCAAATGTCTCTTCCACAGGAGCGCACAGCAAGGCTTTTAAGAAGATTAACACTTAAAAACAATTATTTGTTTGATAAAAATTATAGCAAATATGTGTCTGAGCTGAACTTTTCTTTAATAAATGAATAATTTTAGCAGGATAAACACCTAAAAAATATATATTTGTTAGCTGACATTATTGTAAGAGTGTGTCTCAGTTTAATTTTTGTTAATAAATGATTACAAATCAGCTTATTTTATAAAAAGCCATATATAGGTCGCACCTGAATATAGGTCGCAGGGCATGAAACAATGATAAAAAGCCGCAACCTATAGTCCGGAAAATACGGTATTTGAACCTGTTGGAGCTCTGGCTCGGATTAATCATGTTTACTGGCAGACGTTTGGTTAAGTCTTTTGGTCGACAGAGCAGCTCAAGGTCAGCTCGGTGACTGCAGGGGGCCCAAACCATGAACCCCCCTCCAGCAGGAAGAAGAAAATAAACAATAATTTAGATTTTTCAAATTGATCATGATTTTCTTTTAGTTAAGATGTAACAACGATCCAGACCTGCCTCCTCGTTCATTCATTTATGTAAACTGTTGTTTTGTTGTGTTACTAACATTGTGGGCGCACAACAATTATGAGTTCAACCGTATATTTTTTTTCTGGACAGGTACTCCCCAACTTATGGCGATTCGACTTTACGAACGCGCTCCCATTGAAAAATACGGTACAGAAACTAAACTTACAGGAGAAACTAAACTTACAGGAGGGAGCAGGAGGAAGGGAGGGAGGGGGGAGCTTGACGTGCTGGAAATTTACTGGAGACCTCAGGCGCAGCTGAGCAACGAGCTAACATGCTAGCAATGAGCTAACATGCTAACAGATGGAGGAAGAATTCACCAGCTACCAGTAAGAAATTAACTCTTTGTTTCCTTCATTATGGCTCCTAAATGTATGTGGTTTTTGATAATTATGTAGGATAATGTGTTAGGATAGGCTAAGTGCTTGGTAAAAATACAGTAATGTATGTATGAGGTGCCCTTTGGATGTATTTTCAACTTACGGCGATTTTCGTGTTACGAACGGGCGTAGGAACGGAACTCGTTTGTAAGTCGGGGACCACCTGTATTTACTTTGAGGTGACTTCATTGTGAAATATCTCGTGTAAAAATAGTTTTTAAAAACTAACTTCCTGCGTCGTTGTGGACCTTAACGGCATCAGGAGTCCAGGAGCAGAGTCCAGATGATAAACCTCTCCAACTGCAGGTCAAAACCTCGTGGAAGTTTATAAATGCTTTTAATCACCTGTAAAAAAAAAAAAAATGTTTCTGCTCTGAATGTCTGAATGTTTTAGACGAAACAAAAACTGCTCATGAAGTCCAGTTGTAAAGAACTCACCTGAAAAGAAAAACCACCCAGAAAACAGAAGTTCTCTGAACTGTTACGTCACACACAATTCTGTCTTTCTTTCTCTTTGTCTTTCTGTCGGTGTCTTTCTTTCTTTCTTTCTTTCTTTCGTTCCGTCTTTCTTTTTCTTTCTGTCTGTCTGTCTGTCTTTCTTTCGTTGTCTTTCTGTCTTTCTTTCATTCTTTCCGTCTTTCTTTCTGTCTTTGTCTTTCTGTCTTTCTTTCTTACTGGTACCATTTTTCCAGGTTTGTCTTTTCATACAGGTTTAGTAGTTTCAGCTTATGCTGATGATGTAAACATTTTCATTAAGAACCAGAATGATGTTATAGGTCTGATACACTGTTTGGACCTTTATGAAAAAGCGTCATCCGCTAAAGTGAACTGGGAAAAAAGTTCTGCGTTAAAGCTTGGCCCATGGACAAATAACAATTTGCCAATTACCGGGCAATATCAGATGGGTTGACCAAGGTTTAAAATTCTTGGGTGTTTTTTTGGGGACAGATACCTTTGTGGAGAAAAATTGGGAAGGTGTTACGGAGAGAGTGTGTGCCAGATTATCTAGATGGAAATGGCTGCTGCCTCAGCTGTCTTACAGGGGGAGGGTTCTGGTTGCAAATAACTTGGTTGCTTCGGCCCTCTGGCATAAACTGACTGTACTCACACCACCATCTTGTCTTATAAGAGATATCCAAAGGACTCTAGTGGATTTCTTCTGGTCTGGACGACATTGGGTGAAAGCTGCAGCCTTGTACCTGCCAGTACAGGAGGGAGGTCAAGGACTCATAGACATAACCTCACGGATCACAGCTTTCCGGCTTCAAACATTGCAGAAATTACTGTATGGTGTTGGACTACCGTGGCTGGATACTGCACGTCTTCTGTTAAGGAAAGCAGGCCGTCTTGGCTATGATAAACATCTTTTCCTGCTGCGCCAAGGATCCTTGGACTTAACAGGTCTTACACGTTTTTACCAATCAGTTTTAAATGCTTGGCAGATCCTCACCTTTGAGAGAAGAAAGGATGTGAAACCTGGGATGTGGGTTTTTGAAGAACCTCTGTTTGAAAACAGTTTCTTCTCGACACAGCTGCTCTCGTCTGTTACGCTGAGATCTAAGATGAGAGAAGCGGGCTGTGTGAAGTTGGGTCATCTAATGAAGCTGTCTGTGTCCTGTCTCACGGAGCAACTAAATGGTAAATGGAGCTTATTTATATAGCGCTTTCCAGCCCCCTGTGAGGAGCCCCAAAGCGCTTTACAATACCAACCATCCACCCATTCATTCAGACATTCATACACTGGTAGTGGTGTAGAGTAGCAACTAGAGGTGCAATCTCAAAGACTTGTGCAAAGACTGAAAGAAGAAACATGTGCTTCTCTGCCAGATTCTATCAAGGCGTTTGCTGTTAATAGTTCTCTGTCTGACCAATGGGATGACGAGTGCGAGTACGAGTTTCCTTCCCTAATTGTCTGTCCTGCAGTGGATCAGTGCAGGATGAGACAGAAAAGTTGCTGTCTCTCCAAGACTCACCACTAGGATGTTTTCAAGGCCTGGGAAAGAAAGTCCTGTACACTATTTGTGTGAAGGTCCTGAACTTACGCTCGTTGGCAGAAGTGGCGGTGTCGAAGTGGACTGGGTTTTTTGACACCGGCTCTACCCCGAGAGGCTGTTGGCGGTCCCTGTACAAGTCCCCCATTGAGAAACGGATGGGCGACCTCCAGTGGAGGATTGTGCATGGGGCCATAGCTACAAACAGGTATCTGGCACACCTTAATCCTGACATTAGTGTTTCATGTCCTTATTGTTCCCAAGAAGAAACATTGGCCCTCATGCACGAACCGTTCGTACGCACAGATTTGTACTTAAACTGTGCTTACGAGTGATTTAGGATCATTTGTGGCATTCAACAATGTTTTCGTATCCTACGATTTTCTTCAGATACGAACAAAATTTACGAGTGGTCCGGACCTGTCGTATAATTTAGGAGCGTCAGTCTGCTGTCATCCAGACGGATCTTCTCCACGAATAACTTCATATTTCGTTATTTAGAAAATATTTTGGGTTTAAAAAAATCACGCACCATAATTATTCTTGACAATAGGTTATTCTGTTTGAATTATAATTTTAAGTTTAATTTGTCTGGTGTGTCGCGCAGGCTTCAGTGAGTCGTGCGCTCCCCTTGGTCATCAAAGCCGCTCCTCATATTAACACCCAGGTACATAAAATTCCCATACACCGCCGCAGAACAAGTACGAATTAAGACTGATTTTCATGCTATTGCTGGACTGCTGTGCCAAACACCATCGGAGCAATAGATTATTATATCTGATTCGAAATATAACCTGCAGAATGTGGTTGCGCGATGACCAGGAGGAGCGCGCATGATCATTTGTGCTGCAAAACATGTTGGCACGCGCGCAGCGTGGCATTTACAGTATTGTCCATCATCTCGCAGACTGACCACCTCCTGTCCGTGCTGCGGCGAGACGTTTGTTTGAAGCCATTTTCAGATCAAACCATTTATTCTTGATTTCTGATACTGTACGACCCACGGGACACACAGCATATGCACTAATATGAAGTTAACTGTAGTTTCGAGACATCTTAAAATGCTTCTGTTCAAAAACACATCCGACACTTGCGGGGGGTGGGGGGTAGCGGTGCGCTCTTCTGAATAAGTGAAACTACACAGTTGTTTACACTAACATTAAAAATATTTGACCATCCGACACCTGCGGGAGGGGGTGGCGGGGTGGCGGTGCGCCACAGCGCGACGATGAGAGCAGATCTCCGAACGCCTTTTACTTCTTGAGTTTGAATGAATGGACACTTCCTGCTGTCAGAAGGCAGGAAGCGTGGCCTTATATGGTGTCTTGAGGGGTGGAGATTATGTAAATTACCTTCCCGCGAGCACGCGCAGGTGAGTAGAGCAGGTGGGATCCATCAACTTTAAGCAGCCCGTTTACACGCTTTTCCTGTGGATAGAAGAGTTTGTTGGATCTGACGTGGCATGTTCGTACGAACGCTTCGTACGAACAAAAGTGGGAGAAATTTAGGATAAGAATACGAACATTTTCGTGCATGAGGCCCATTGTATCATATATTTATTGAATGCTTAAGACTGAATCCTCTACTTGTTCTTTTGGATCATCTGTTTGGTGGATTGGGTGTACAGCTCTAACCAAATTTTTATCTATGGTCCACGGTACAGTGCAAAAAAAAAAAAGTTCACACTCTCTTAAATTTCATTTCTGGTACTGCAAAATTGGCAATATGGATATCAAGAAAGAACAAAATCAATCAGCAACAAACAGATGATGCTCGTGTTTTATTTGAAAGACTGGTAGTTGCTCGAGTCCGTGTGGAATTTGAGTATTTTAAGTTGACAAAAAACATGGATGTCTTTGTTAATAAGTGGGGTATTAACAATGTTTTGTGTTCAGTGGATGACTCATGTTTAGTATTTACTTTTTGATTTTTTTAACTTTTACCATGTTTTATTTGTATTGACTGTTGGAGTGTGAAATAAAAGACTTTTAAAACTCAAACTCTTTCTTTCTTTCTTTCTTTCTTTCTTTCTTTTTTTTTTTTCTTGGAACATTTCAGTTGAAATCTGGAACAAGATCACAGGAGCCTCAGCCGAGGTGCATTTAAGGTCCTCTCCACCTCAGGATGGTTTACAGCGTCAGGTGAAGCACGTGGGCGTCATTTATTATCGTTCAAAACAACGAGGTATTTGAACGCTGCCCACAAAATTACACGCGAGGAGACGGAAACAGGGAAACCAGCAAACGACGTGCTTGGACCAGCTGCACGCCTCACCTCGACCTGAAGCAGTTCCTCCAAACCCTCCGAGTTCAGGACGACATGATGATATGTGAAACTTCTCTGTTTGCGTGTTTCGTCCTGACGTGTTGCTGGACACGGTGGCAGCGTTAGGTTTGATGCTCAGACACTTCTCTTCTTGGAAGTAAGATTGTTCATGATGGTAACTCACGACCACGATGGCCTCCAGGGATCCCTGAAGGCGAACGTCACCGGAAGTCACAGACATGGAAACTGACGCCATGAGAGGAAAGCATCTGGGGTTCTCCTTTTATATTGTCGCCTGCTCACGAATAAAATGCACAAATGAGGAAGAAGAATGTGCAGAGCAGGTGGAAGAGAGTCTAGAGAGGTGGAGGTCTGCTGTGCAAAGATGAGTCAGTTGAAAGAAAACAGGACCTTCAGATAGAAAAGCTAAAGCTCAAGTCAACGCACAGATTGACCCACTGCTCTGTAAAAAAAATTGAATTTTAAGCTAAAAATGTCAACATAGTGTGGGATGAAAGTTTCAAAATTATCCCCACATTATAAAATTTCACTCTTAAAGGAAACTGGAAGATCATGGAACGGTCTCGACCAGGAAGCTGCAGAGATCATCTGCGGCCCCCCTCAACACTGGAGGGCCCATCAACAGAAAGTTTCTTTTATTGTGTTTATACGACTCAAACGTCTCAGTCTCCATCTGCACGAATCCAACGACTGACGCTGAGCGCGTTAATGATTGGCCTGATTCTTTCTGCTGGGGACCATAAACCTAACACAAACACACACACACACACACACAACAAATGATTTTATTACCTAAAACATGCACTTTACACTGTCAGGGTTTTATTTTCTTACCACACACTGTTGTTGTTATTCTTCTGGTTTAGTTTGAAGTACAAATTAATGAAATAATGGGATTTTTACACAAAGTTAGTAACTATAAAACCAGAAACACACAGTCCTTACCACATTTTGAAGAAGTGGAGGTTAAAATTAAACCAATAATTTGTTATTATCGTGAGAAAAGATTTTCGTCTTCCTCCTTTTTGTTGTCACGAGGCGCCCTCTGGTGGTAAGCTTCTCTCACTGCACTGCATTTGTTCAAATCTTACATTTTATTTAAAATTCAGTTTAATTTTAAGCTCATCTCAACTGTGGCTGAACTAACAACCTCCTGTGTGAGTTTTACTACAGCTGCTTCAACTGCAACTAATTATTTTGAGCTCAGAACATTTTCTCATGATTTAAAGTCGGTTTGGTCCAGAGGGGGAACCGAGACGTCAGGTACCATCTAACACCAAACTGCTCTGAACTATTTATTTTATATATTTTTCTTCCCAGCAGCCAGATTGTCTTGGAAGTGGCCTTAACAGACAGGTCTTGGTTTTTTTTTTGTGTATTATAATTTTGCTTTAAATTTGATTTTTAGCATTTATTACTTATTTGAATGGTCTTGTTTAGCTGATTTTCATTCAACCTTTATTTAGTCAGGTAAATCTCATTGAGCCTCGAGGGCTCATTTACAAAAGCGACCTGCTACAAACTAAAGAATGATGAACAGCAATGGTAGAATTTCCTTAAACAACAAACAACAGAAGAAAAAAAAACATAGAGAAATAGAAAGTGAAATGCAAAGTATCAAAACACCACAAGGTAGATGTACAAAATCAAAAACAATCGATTTATTAGCGTTCTGTGCATTTTTAGACCTTAAGGTCAACTAAAACATTTTTACTGTTTGTCCTAAAGTCCAAGCACTAATTTTGGGGTGATCGGGCCTTTTCGGTGGCTGCACCCAGACTGTGCCTCCCTCACCTGACCCTCATCTCCTCACCCCAGATGTTTGTAATCGCCTCTCGTCAGTGTTCCCTCTACACACCTGCCTCTGTCGTTTCATTTGTCCGTGCGTTCGGTGTCTCGCCCTCGTGTTTCTCTGCTTCTTGCTGCCATATCAGCGCCTTTGGTTTTCATTTAGTAAATAAATAAGATTTCTTATTTTAACCCGAGCCTTTTGAGATATGATAAAGCCTTTTAAAATCTCATCTTTAAATCTAAATCTAGATGACCCGTCTTAACTTTGTTGAATTTTTTTACCTAGATTTTTGAGCGTGAACTTTGATCTAGTCTTAAAACCTTTTTATTCAGTCAGGTCTTTTAGTGGCATGCTGGCATTGTTATTCTTACTGTTCATTTTACCTTTCATTAGAGCTCGGTAAATAAATGTTAATTAATTAATTTACGTTTAACTCAGATTAAAATTTTTACTAAAACCTTTTCTTAGGACTCATCTTTTAGGTTGGTTTTGATCGTGTACTTTTACTGTGCTTTTATAGGTTTTATCTTTTACTATTCTCTGTGTTTGTGTGTTTCTGTTCTAAATTTGATATAGTTGATCACAACATTCTTGAATATGACATTGGGATTACAGGAACAGCTCTAAATTAGTTTAATTCATATTTATCTGATACATTCCAGTTTGTAAATGTAAATAATTAATCATCTTCTTACACTAAGTTACCGTATTTTCTGGTGTAAATGTCGCACCGGTGTATAGGTCGCATTGTCCAATTATCACCAATAGATTGGAAAAATCCCTAGATAGGTCGCACCTACGTTTAGCTCTGCTGCAAATGTCTGCCACAGGAGCGCACAGCAAGGCTTTTAAGAAGATTAACACTTAAAAACAATTATTTGTTTGATAAAAATTATAGCAAATATGTGTCTGAGCTGAACTTTTCCTTAATAAATGAACGTAATTGTAAAATGAGCTGGATTTAAAAATTTGTTTCACTGAAAGTGATAACAAGCCATATATAGGTTGCACCGGTGTATAGGTCGCAGGCCTTGAAAAACCCATAAAAAGGTGTGACCTATACACAGGAAAATACGGTAGTGATGGAGTTCCTCAGGGATGAGTGCTTGGACCAATACTCTTTACCTTATAAATCCATTAGGTAATGCTATTAAACAGCATGTGCTACATTTTCATTGTTATGCTGATGATACACAGTTATAGGTTTATTATATATTTCTCTTCGGTCGTATTCAGAATTGAGACAACTTCTGTTGCGACTTGGCACTATACGAATACACTGAACTGAATTGTTGTCTGGTTTGACTGTAAAGTGTTTTGATGATCTTCAGCTGTTTGAAACGTGCCAGAGAAATATTATTAATTGACAGTTTGATCTGATCATGACAGCATGCTTTGCAAGTACTTCTAAAGCAAGAAGAAGAGAAAAAAAAAAAGATTTTGAAGCAACTTGTGCAAACTTTGAGTTTCCAAGGCTTAAAACACAACATCTTAACAAAAAGACTGACTGAAGTCTGTGACTGAAGTGACTGACTGGCTGTTTTATTTTTGAGCACTTAGTCAAAAAAAATTCATGACTAAAACGTTTAAGCTGCTGATTTGTTACTAATTGCTCTGCAGAACAAACGATGCTCCGCTGCAGAAAATAATAGATGAAACTGTTACAAACTGCTGGTGTCGTACCCAGATGTTGAGTTTATCAGTAACCTCAAATGAACAACCAATTCCAGATGTTTCTCCTGTGAGCCACTTGGTTTATCCGTCAGTTTACACTGAGAAAGTACAATATATAAGAAACAACGCTGGCGTTAAATTGCACCAAAAACTTTTTTTTTTTATTCTATAAAAGAAGGGAGGGAGAGGAAGGCAAACTCATCACAACTGTACAGAGAAACTGACTTTTAATCACCATGAGTCACAGTATCAAAAAGCTCACGTTTTCCTCGCTCGTCTTTACACATTTTTTCTGTACAAATTAAAAAAACTGGAGAAAATATTATTAATAATCATATTATTTTAACTGCATTGCACTGAGTAAATATACTACTGGCCCATAAGGTACTGCATTCAGTAGAAAAGAGCAAAGTGTTGGGTTTGTGTTGGTGGGTCGAGGCACACAGACGGACACGAACTTCTGTCCCACTCCAGGTCTCAGCAGGGAGACACTCGTCGACACGTTTTACAGGAAAAGAGACTTTTAGTGAAATACTGAACAAATAAAACCTGGAGCAGAAAATAAAACGTGTGTATACATTTATCCTTACATGAACTGGGTCCAACAAGACTTCCTCAGTGCCACTCTGCAGGTTTACGTCAAACAAGAGGTTCATCCGCTGATTGTTTTCATCATTATCTATTCCTAAAATAACAATTTATTTAGCAAAATGGACGTTAAAATACAAAACTCAACTCTTTTGTTTTCTGATAAGACTCCATGTTTCATCGCCATCAAGCCAATTCAGATTCATCCTATAAGACATCTTCGCCTCGGTTATAATAAAACATATTTTTGTTTAATTTGATTTGTGGATCATAAAGAAATAAAAATAAAAACAAGATTGAACATTTTCTCCAAAAGCTGCTGTTCTCGAACAATAGAATTCTGTTATTGAATAGCTTTTGTGTGATTTTTATTTTTATTTTTAGTTGATAAACAGAAATCAACCGGTCAGCTGACTGAACATTTCTTCTTCTATGGGTCTCAAAGCTTTGCTGTAGTCAAAACTTTAAACTCTTAATATTAAAAAAGCAATAAGCATGACTTTGTTTTGCTTCTTTAAAACACATGAAGCAACATGTTCTGATAGATTTTTGAACAAAACGACACTGCTGTGACAAAAAATAAAATAAAAAAATGACCATGCCTTGAATAAATGAAGTGACGGCCAAGTTGGATTTCGTGAACATGGCTGTTTTTTATGGAAGTGGACAGTTATGTCTCACATTTCAAATTAAAATGGATTAATAGAAATGCTTTTTAGTTTCAAAATAAAGCTGCATGTTTTGACTCATAAATATAATTAAAAATGAATAATACAAACTGCATTTTCATCTTCAAGACTGATCAATTTGTAAATTAATTAAAATGATGAATAAAATAACGTTTAACATTTAATTTTCAAAATATGTCCTAGTAAAAAGTGATCAAAATTCATTTTGAAATGTCAGATTTGAAAATTAAAATGAATGATTATCATTTTAATTAATTTACAAATTGAGTAGTCTTGAAGATGAAAATGCAGTTTGGATTATTCATTTTTT
>JBBPBX010015987.1:0-13230 GCA_038048925.1 Garcialebias charrua | reverse complement strand
GTCCGTCAGTTGACCTCAGGTCATGTGACCTATGTCAGTCCATCAGTTGATCTCAGTCATGTGACCTCTGTCAGTCCGTCAGTTGACTTCATGTCGTGTGACCTATGTCGTTTTGTCAGTTGACCTCAGGTCATGTGACCTGTGTTGGTCCGTCACTTGACCTCAGGTCATGTGACCTGTGTCTGTCCCTCAGTTGACCTCAGGTCATGTGACCTGTGTCTGTCCATCAGTTGACCTCAGGTCATGTGACCTGTGTCGGTCCGTCAGTTGACCTCATGTCGTGTGACCTGTGTTGGTCCATCAGTTGACCTCAGGTCATGTGACCTGTGTCGGTACGTCAGTTGACCTCATGCCATGTGACCTATGTCGGTCCATCAGTTGACTTCATGTCATGTGACCTGTGTCATTGTGTCAGTTGACCTCAGGTCATGTGACCTGTGTTGGTACATCAGTTGACCTCATGCCGTGTGACCTGTGTCGGTCCGTCAGTTGACCTCAGGTCATGTGACCTATGTCAGTCCATCAGTTGACCTCAGGTCATGTGACCTGTGTCGGTCCGTCAGTTGACTTCATGTCGTGTGACCTGTGTCGTTTTGTCAGTTGACCTCAGGTCATGTGACCTGTGTTGGTCCGTCACTTGACCTCAGGTCATGTGACCTGTGTCGGTCCCTCAGTTGACCTCATGTCATGTGACCTGTGTTGGTCCGTCAGTTGACTTCATGTTGTGTGACCTGTGTTGGTCCGTCACTTGACCTCAGGTCATGTGACCTGTGTTGGTCCGTCACTTGACCTCAGGTCATGTGACCTGTGTTGGTCCGTCAGTTCACCTCAGGTCATGTGACCTGTGTCGGTCCGTCACTTGACCTCAGGTCATGTGACCTGTGTCGGTCAGTCAGTTGACCTCAGGTCATGTGACCTGTGTCGGTCCGTCAGTTGACCTCAGGTCATGTGACCTGTGTCGGTACGTCAGTTGACCTCATGCCGTGTGACCTGTGTCGGTCCGTCAGTTGACCTCATGTCGAGTGACCAGTGTCGGTCCATCAGTTGACTTCATGTCATGTGACCTATGTCGGTCCGTCAGTTGACCTCAGGTCATGTGACCTGTGTCGGTCAGTCAATTGACCTCAGGTCATGTGACCTATGTTGGTCCATAAGTTGACCTCAGGTCATGTGACCTATGTCAGTACGTCAGTTGACCTCATGCCGTTTGACCTATGTCGGTACGTCAGTTGACCTCATGCCATGTGACCTGTGTCGGTCTGTCAGTTGACCTCATGTCGAGTGACCAGTGTCGTTCCATCTGTTGACTTCATGTCGTGTGACCTATGTCAGCCCGTCAGTTGACCTCAGGTCATGTGACCCGTGTTGGTCCGTCAGTTGACCTCATGTCGTGTGACCAGTGTCGGTCCGTCAGTTGACTTCATGTCGTGTGACCTGTGTTGGTCTGTCACTTGACCTCAGGTCATGTGACCTGTGTCGGTCCGTCAGTTGACCTCATGTCGTGTGACCTATGTAGGTCCATCAGTTGACCTCAGGTCATGTGACCTGTGTCAGTCCGTCAGTTGAACTCAGGTCATTTGACCTGTGTCTGTCCCTCAGTTGACCTCATGTCATGTGACCTGTGTTGGTCCGTCAGTTGACTTCATGTTGTGTGACCTGTGTTGGTCCGTCACTTGACCTCAGGTCATGTGACCTATGTTGGTCCGTCACTTGACCTTAGGTCATGTGACCTGTGTTGGTCCGTCAGTTCACCTCAGGTCATGTGACCTGTGTCGGTCCGTCACTTGACCTCAGGTCATGTGACCTGTGTCGGTCAGTCAGTTGACCTCAGGTCATGTGACCTGTGTCAGTCCGTCAGTTGACCTTAGGTCATGTGACCTGTGTCGGTACATCAGTTGACCTCATGCCGTGTGACCTGTGTCGGTCCGTCAGTTGACCTCATGTCGAGTGACCAGTGTCGGTCCATCAGTTGACCTCAGGTCATGTGACCTGTGTCGGTCAGTCAGTTGACCTCAGGTCATGTGACCTATGTTGGTCCATAAGTTGACCTCAGGTCATGTGACCTCTGTCGGTACGTCAGTTGACCTCATGCCGTTTGACCTATGTCGGTACGTCAGTTGACCTCATGCCATGTGACCTATGTCGGTCCGTCAGTTGACCTCATGTCGAGTGACCAGTGTCGTTCCATCAGTTGACTTCATGTCGTGTGACCTATGTCAGCCCGTCAGTTGACCTCAGGTCATGTGACCCGTGTTGGTCCGTCAGTTGACCTCATGTCGTGTGACCAGTGTCGGTCCGTCAGTTGACTTCATGTCATGTGACTTGTGTTGTTTTGTCAGTTGACCTCAGGTCATGTGACCTGTGTTGGTCCGTCACTTGACCTCAGGTCATGTGACCTGTGTCGGTCCGTCACTTGATCTCATGTCATGTGACCTGTGTCGGTCTGTCAGTTGACTTCATGTCGTGTGACCTGTGTTGGTCTGTCACTTGACCTCAGGTCATGTGACCTGTGTTGGTCCGTCACTTGTCCTCAGGTCATGTGACCTGTGTCGGTCCGTCAGTTGACCTCATGTCGTGTGACCTATGTAGGTCCATCAGTTGACCTCAGGTCATGTGACCTGTGTCGGTCCGTCAGTTGACCTCAGGTCATGTGACCTATGTCGGTCCGTCAGTTGACCTCATGTCGTGTGACCTATGTCGGTCCGTCAGTTGACTTCATGTCGTGTGACCTATGTCGGTCCGTCAGTTGACCTCAGGTCATGTGACCTGTGTCGGTCCGTCAGTTGACCTCAGGTCATGTGACCTTTGTCGGCCCATCAGTTGACCTCATGTTGTGTGACCTATGTCGGTCCGTCAGTTGACTTCATGTCATGTGACCTGTGTCGGTCCGTCAGGTGACGGACAACAATAGGTCAAGCATGTTTTAGAACACAGCAATGGGCCACCTGCATGTGCCGGCACGCACCGTATATACATGTGCCAAGGACAAGGAGAGAGACAGTACTTGTAAGCAAAATAATTTATTTGACAGAACATCAAAGTTACAGGATAGTCAGCACAGCAGAATAAGACAATTTTATGCATAAAATTGTTCTGGAGCAGACAAAGCTTTCCGTTCAGTGGATGTCCCAAAATGTTCAACTGTGAGATAACTTCAGGGTCTGTTATGTGTGAATTCAGGTCAGGGCCTCTCTTCTGACTAAGGGGGGAAGTGCAAGCAGAGTCTTACTTACCTGGTGGAAACATTGGAATGCAGTCTGTGCAGTCTGGTGTGGTGGGGGTGTCTGAGTTGTGTGCACGCATATTTATAACAAAAGGCAGTTAATGGCCCACTAATGGTTGGTTTGGACTAAGGGTCTTTTGACCCTCTTTCAGGACTTCTGGGGGGAGGCGGAAAATCCTGGGACTTCTAGTGTTAAAATGATGAACTCATTGAAATAGACAAAAGTTTCAAAAGTACTGTGTTCATAAATTACAGTGGTAAGACTAGTAAAGAAACTGAAAGTTATGCACCATAACTCATGTTGCCTGAAGGAAGGGAACGAGGTGCAACATACTTGCTATGGGAATTGCGCCCCCGCGCAATAACCTGAAGGAATACATTCAAGTCCTTTAACGGCAGGGGGCGTCACCCAGCGCCAGAGGTACCGCCCTTTAGGTACTTAGGCGACTGATGCCCCTCCATCTTCCTCAGAAATTGCACTTCACCGAGCTTTCAGCATTGAAAAGGGCCAGCTATGTTGCACCTCGTTCCCTTCCTTCAGGGAACATGAGTTATGTTGCATAACTTTCAGTTCCCTTTCAGTTCGGTCTATCGGTGCAACATACTTGCTATGGGAACGTAATTAATTTATGCCCTTGAAATGCTCAGTAAAATGCTTGTTAGTGTGAACATCTGTCCTTGACCAGAAGGCATCTCAAAGCTACTTTCTATTGTGTGTTAGAAAGAACAGCCTGAGTGACATCACACGTAGTAACATCCAAACTGTAGTACTTTGCAAAAGTGTTTAAAGAGCTCCAGTTCGCAGTAGCACAAATGTCTGCAACTGACACGCCCTTGAACAATGACCAGGAAGTGGCCAAGCCCCTGGTTGAGTGAGCATGGACTCCAGGGGGCACTTGTTGACCTTTGCTACGTATGCCCTCTTAATGGCCTCCGTCACCCAATGTGAGAGGCGCTGTCTTGATAGGGCCTTTCCTGTAGCAGGTGCGGCAAAGCAGACGAACAATTGGTTTGTTTTCCTCCATTCGGCTGTTCTCTGCATGTAGGTGAGTAAAGCCCTCACTGAGCAGAGAGCCTGTAGCCTTTCCTGTTCCTGAGTGAGGAAATGGGAAGGTGGAAAGGAGGAGAGATCAACGTCCAGACTCCTATGGTTCAGAGTCAAGACCTTGGGAGTGTATGCGGGATTAGGCCTTATTGTGACCTTTGACCCATCAGGGGTGAATCTGGTACACATTGGGTGTACAGACAATGCATGGAGGTCACCCACGCGTTTTGTCGAGCAAAGGGCCAGGAGAAGTGCAGTTTTGTAAGATAGAAGATCTATCTTAATATCGCTGAGAGGCTCGAATGGTGGGTCGCAAAGAGCCCCCAAGACCAGACCAAGATCCCAACCAGGGGTCAAGGTCCTACTGTGTGGCTTGGTTCGAAGCACACCTTTCATATATCTCATTATGATTGGGCGTGCTCCAGGAGTCCTGTGTCCTCAGCCCTCGTGACAGGCAGAGATAGCTGCAAGGAACACTTTAATCGTTGAATAAGAATAACCCTTTTCCAGTAAATCCTGAAGGAAAGTTAATAGTTGAGCCAGGTCGCAAGCATAAGAAATGATATTTCTTTCTGAGCACCAGGCTTCGAAGATGCGCCACTTTTGTGCGTATAGGGACTGTGTTGACCCGGCACGGGCATTTTGTATAGTTGTCACCACGTTCTCAGGCAGACCCGACGCCATCAGCCTGTCTTTTTCAACTAACAGGCTGGAATTAATTCCAGATCCTGGCCTAAACAGGTGGGCTGTGACTTCCTGTGTGAGACTATAAGGGTCCACCAGGTTGGGGAGCGGGCCTCCACGTTGATGTGTTAACAGACTTCCCTGATTGAGGCTCCTCGAAGACAGATGGAGTCTATTAATTTTATTAGAATGAGTTGGGACAGGAAAGCTACTGTTTCCCTCCAAAACAGGAATTTCTGTTGGGTTGAGGGGCTACTACCTCTGTAAACGAGCAGACCTCCTGATTCCAATTGTTGTCCCCCCAGGTGGGATTCTGTGTGGGGACAAGGTTGATGCAGCTTTGTGAGGAAAATCACATGCTGCTCTTCCACTGCTTGAGCATTACGTTTCCTTCATGAATAATAAAGGAGCAACAGTAACGTGTGAACGTGGGGATGATCCTTTGTGACCGGCAGACTCAAGTTAATTTGTTGATAAGGAGCCAAGTTTCCTTTAAAAATCAGGAGCAAAATTCTGGTTCAACTCCAATCCTTTTACACGTACAGTAACGTGATCACAGCCAGTGCTTAGAGGGTGTGAAAAATGTGTCTGCCTTGGGACATCCGACGTGCTCTCCTGTAGTGCGAACCTGTCACGTGGTCGTATGGTTAGTGTATTAGCCAGCTCCTTTCTCCTAATGGAGCGGGGGCTGTGACACGTGCCCTTTCCCACTAGTCTTAGCGACAGGTGTAGGGTCTGTTCGCAGACGCCTCTGGGTCTGTCTTCTGGAGACAGGTTCAGAGGCACCCTGCTGAGGCTTATTGAATAGGCTGGCACCCATGAGCCGTGAGGGAGGGGGATGTGCCCCCCCCTTTATGACGGCCGACAGGCCAGAGGCCCGTACTGTTGACGTTATTTGTGTTGGTGTTTTTTTTTTTCAATAAAACAGGGATGTGCTGTTTTATGAGTTTTATTCGTGCTTACGTGCAACGACATACATGATTTGATGTCACTTACAGCAGGGAGAACATGGTTTGTGCATGCAACAGAGTTATCAGCCATTTGTACTTTGCTACAAATAAAGTCTGAACAAGGTGAGAACACTCCCGTTACCGCGTGGGCGGGAGGTCGTCTGAAATGTAAACGTGAGCCTGGGTCATCAGGCACGTTTTTGACGAGGGTCCCGGTTTGCCGAGGAGGCCCTATGCCTGCTCGCTTGGTGTGGGACAAACCTATTTTTAGTCCATGCGTGCTCGGAGCGAGGTTGGTTCAGCGGGGGTCTCTGCTGAGGCTCCTCCTCATATGCTGTCCGCTTCTGCGGTGGCGAAAGCGTCGTCGAGCGGTGCTGCGGCTATGCAGGTCTGCTTCCAACAAACTCTATGGGGGGGGCGAAACTCCGACGAGGGATGTTCACCCTGAGAGCTTCAGCCTGCCTGCGCCTTTGGTCCAGCTTGGTTTGGATTCACTCCAAAGTCTGGCCAAAAAGTCCCTCCGCTTCTATCGAGTGGTGGAGAAAAGGCACCTTTTGTCCATCCGGTAAATCCGTCAACGTCATCCATAGGTGGCGGAGCACGATGACCACTTCCGCCATAACTCTGCCCTGAGCCACAGCAGCTGTATCCATCATACGGAGGACAAAGTCTGTAGCTCTACGGGCTTCGTCCAGTAATTCGGTAGCAGCTTGCTTATCCGAGGTTTCCTGTAGTTAGAGTTTTTCTGCGAGGTAAGCCTGCATCATCGCTGACGCGTTCATGGCGCGCGCCGCGAGTCCTTGAGCTCTGTAGCACTTCTCGAGAAGCGACGCTAAGGATCTGCAAGCTTTGCTGGAGTGAGTCGGTTTTGTTCCTGATGATCTGGGAGCTAGGTGGGACGCTAGCGTGTCCTCAATCTGAGGTGCATTAGCTATTCCCACCTGATCCATGCCCTCCACATCGAGGAATTGTGAGAGAGGGAGTAGCATGGGCGCTTGTGGCTGAGGCCAGGTGCGGGTCAGTTCCGTGAGGGAGTCTGGGAATACGGGCATCCTTTGCCTTGTTACAGCCTGTTGTTTTGAATAAAAACATTTCCCCGCCAACCTCGTGACCTGTTGGCGAGGTGGGGGTTCCGGCCAGGGGATGTTCAACGCGTCCGTTGCTCTGTTGCACAGGTCGAACAGGGCCGGGATGGAGAAGACCGTTTCAGGGAGCGTAGGTATCGGGGTCCTGGGGAGGTCCTCTCCCGGATCCTCGATCTCGAGTTCTGGTTCCTCCGCTGAAAATTTGCCAGAGGCTGAGAATGAGATCTCGTCTTCATTCATCATGCCTCTGGTGTCGAACTCGACTGTTAGGTCCACCATGGGAGCAAGCGGGTCAGGGCTGTCACCCCATTCAACGTGCGTGCTGTCGTGTAGAGCCATGTGTTCGAGCTCTGGGGTCGGAGTGAGGGTCTCCGTGGTGTCTGGGTCCTGCGGACCAGCTGACCTTCCCATGGCCTTAGCCACGAGGTCCACGCGCTGCCGTAGCACCGCATCCAGCATCTGGCTGCAGTGTGGGCAAGAATCGGGCGCGTCCAGAGCTTGTCTTGCATGAAATATACCCAGGCAGACTGGACAGGCCTCATGGGTGTCCGTCGCTGCGAGGGAAAATCCACAGCCACTGGGACAGACGCGCGAGGTTGGGCTCACTGTCCCCTTGGCTTTCCTTTGAAGTTTTGTCTTTTGATTTCCCTTCTCCGGAGGCATGTCCGAGATAAGGCAAGCGAGACCTTCCAGAATCCTTTTTCTTCTTTGTTCGAGTGTCTCCTCCGTCGTGTCGCTTTCGCTGGCTAGCCCGCTAAGCTTATGTTAGCCGGGGTAGCGGTTGTGGTGCAGTTATAATGCCGTTGAGCGAAGCAACCTGTGGAGAGTGGAGAGAAGAAAACTTTGAGGTTATAGAAATGTGCTGGGCTAGCTTTCGCTAGTCCAGCAGTACGCAAGGAAAAATTCTCTGTGCGCTCTGTGCATGGAGCGAGCTCACCTCAAGTTGAGCGATGGAGCAGCAGAGAAGTCCCGCGAAGAGAGGTAGTTCAGGTTTTTGCGAGGTGAAGGGCAAAAAAGAGGAAGATGGAGGGGCGTCAGTCGCCTAAGTACCTAAAAGGCGGTACCTCTGGCGCGGGGTGACGCCCCCTGCCGTAAAAGGCGTGAATGTATTCCTTCAGGTAATCGCGCGGGGGGCGCAATTCCCATAGCAAGTATGTTGCACAGAGAGACCGAACTGAAAGGGAACTGTTCAGCTACACCAGCACTTTGACAACTCAATATCTGTCAAAACAGTCCCTCCATAACAGCTGGATATCATGAAAATGTTGTTATTACCAAACCTTTTATTTTTTCCAATCATGTTTAACAATTAATCAAATAGTGGGATCACTTTTGCCCATCCATTATTTCTGAAACATCTAGAACAGGTTTTGCTTGAGAAATGGATAAAACTGGCACAATTTCCACTTTCTAATACTAATATATATGTAGTACAGAGTGTTTTTGTTCAATTCTCTTACACCATTTTGTTCTGGACTTGATGAAAAATTGGCAGTGCTCTTCTATTTTCAGTGTCTCTGTATGTCCTGATGTTCTGGCTATATCTGCCTTCTCCAATTCTGACCGTTAGCTGGCTGTGGTCACTTTGCACCAGTCCCTGTCTCTTCAGACACAAACACAATTCAGTTCAGTTCAACTTGTATTTATACAAGTTAGTCTCCGTGAGTCATAAAGACTCGTTTACAAGAGAGACCTGAAAGTTATGCAACATAACTCATGTTCCCTTAAGGAAGGGAACGAGGTGCAACATATTGCTATGGGAAATTGCGCCCCCGCGCGATTACCTGAAGGAATACATTCACGCCTTTATGGCCGGGGCGTCAGCATCACGCCAGAGTCCCCACCCTCTGGGTATTTAAGACGCGGACGCCCATCCTACTTTCTCCAAGTGCACTTCACCGAGCTTTCAGCATTGAAAGGGCCAACTATGTTGCATCTCGTTCCTTTTCTTCAGGGAACATGAGTTATGGTGCATAACTTTCAGTTCCCTTATCAATCAGTCACTTGGTGCAACATATTGCTATGGGATCGTAATTCATTCACGCCCTTGAAATGCTCAGTAAAATGCATGCTTGTGAGAACGTCTGCCTTAATACAACAGGCATTTCCCAGCCGCTTTCTACAAGGTATGTAGAGGGCACAGTCTGAGAAGAAAATGCCACATGTAGAAACATCAACCTGATGTTACCACCTGGACATATTGATGAAACACCAGCTAGAGGCAGCACAAACGTGCTCCGCTTGTCACGGTATGGTGCGGTGTGTGAGGGATGAGTCCCTTGGTGCGGACAGGCAGACTTCAGAGGCAAGAGTAAAATCAAAATACTTTAATAAGTGGAAAACAAAACAACTGACGTGGCAGTTACAAAACAATATGGACGCTCTAACTGAGGCTGGAATACTAACACTGAAACATGTAGACGAGATGTACTCACAGACCAGGAGCTGGGGAACGACACACCAGGGTAACAGGGACAATGACCCGACAATGAGACACACAGAACACAGACTAATATACATGGCTTAATTAATGATAAACACAAACACCTGTGACGCTGAACTGACAGACCAACAGAGGAACAGACAGGATGTAAGGAGGGGATGGAGCCAATCCTTACACCGCTAGTGTGATTGCCCACCATCTCCTTCTTCCCTGGAAATTTGGGAAGCAGGAGGAAAAGAGCAAAGAGACCCCTTAAAGCTGCTGTATGTAACTTGTTTTTTAAACATATTTCTTCACTCTGCCACTATCTCCTGATATAATGATGTTTGACAGGTACTATCTGAAAAAAACTATAGTCCTCTGGCGTCTCCCGGTGGTAATAAAAGCATTTATAAAAACCAGAGCGCCCTGCGGTTAACCAGCCAATAAAAACAGCCAGTCAATAAAAACAGAGCTTCTCACTTCTCACCCCCTAACCCACGCCCCCCAACCCACACCACCGCCTGTCAACCCTGCAGCGGCCGCGCAGGTTCTCGTTGAAATAATTGCAAAGTGATGCAAAACTGTTTTGTATGTGACACAAATGTATTAAATATCCCTTCTTCATCTTTACTCTAGACTTTTCTTTTGTTTTTTTGCCAAAAGTCAAGTGATCACTTCTTCCTCCAGACCTCGACTGACAGAAATGAGGAAGTCACGAGTAAATTAAATCATGTCCAATGTGGCTGCGTGAAGCTCTGCTGATTTCATGGTGTTTTTGTTTTGCTGGACCAGTGCTCCATGTTTTTATTTTATTTTTAGAATGTTTTATTAACATATAATCACAGAACTTTGCAGCGGTTGAGACGGGACGTAGTGGAGGCTGAGCATTCCAGGCTGCAGCGCGAGCGAGGTGGAGCTGAGTCATATATGGCTCTGAGTGAGGAGGGACCAGAAACGTGTCTCTGTTCAAAATGTTTCTAAGTGCCAGCGTGTTCAAAAACTACATATAGCACCTTTAAGCCACTGGCAAACCAGATGGCAATGTGTAGGTAAAGGACCCAGTTCAAACACAGGGTGACCTTCCAGGTCCCACAGGGGCAACATTTTCATTCACACAAGGGGCACGTACAAGTCCCTTATCTGCTCCCTGAACAGACAACTTACTAGGACTGTCAGAGGGGACCCATACTGATGTTGGAGACCTGTTAGAGGAGAGGGGAACCCTTCCACAGAACATCTCCCAAGTAAACATAAACACCAAGGGTCTCACCTGTGTATGTTGTTGTTGTTTTTTGAAAAAAAATAGTCAAGCCTTAGGCCCTCAGCCAGTTTGATTTGATTTGATTTATTGATTCATTCATTTAATAATAAAAACACACAAAATAATACATTTTAACACACAGATAACAAGAAATTTTAAATATAAAATGAAAGGTGGCAGATGAAGAAAAAAATCTTGTTGTATCTGCCCCTTATCTTCTAACAAACAATTCAAACAACAAATTCATTAAATACAAAAAAAGAAAATCGAATAACTCATTAACTCCCTTAATCACAAGAATTACTATTAAAACTTGTGTCTTCGTTAAACATATTTCCTTAACAATTTATCCTTGATCTTTCTTTTAAATATAAATATTGATTTAGCTTCTTTAATGTCAGTTTCCTCTTCGTTCCATAACCTAACTCCCTGAACTATTGCAGTCCTTCCTTTCAAACTAGTCCTATACCTAGGCATAACAAACATATCAGTTCCCTTAAGATTATAACAACTCAATCGTTTTACAAAATATATCTGAACATTCAAAGGCAATACATTATGATGAGCTCTATACATCATTAACAAAATATTATAATCCACCAGATCGTAAAACGTCAGTAATTTCATCTGATAAAATAACATACTTGTTGGATGACGATAAGGTTTTCTGGTAATAATTCTTATAACTCTCTTCTGCAAAACAAAAATAGGTTTTGTAATCGATCTACACGCCTTACCCCAAACACCAACACAATAAATCATATGTGGAACAATAAGTGTATTATATAACAGATACAATGCCTTGTCATTCAATAGCTCTCTAACTCTATAAAATACTGAAATGGATTTAGATGAATTTTTTTTTATAGAACTTATATGTTGTTTCCAAGACAATTTTTCGTCAATTATAACACCCAAAAACTTGACCTCTTGGACTCTATACATTTCAGAACCATCAATTTTAAATGAAACATTAATAGATTTGTCTTTATTACTAAAAATCATATAATTGGTTTTATCTAAATTTAATGATAATTTGTTAAGTTTAAACCAGAACTGAACTTTGTCAAGTTCAGTCGTCATTAATTCCATTGTTTGTTCAATACTCTTACCAAAAGTAAAAAATGAAGTATCATCAGCAAATAAGATGCATTGAAGAAGACCAGACACCTTTACCAAATCCATCCTTCCATCCATCCATCCATTTTCGTCCGCTTATCCGGGGTCGGGTCGCGGAGATAGCAGCCTAAGTAGGGAGGCCCAGACTTCCCTCTCCCCAGCCACTTGGAGCAGCTCCTCTGGGGGAATCCCAAGGCGTTCCCAGGCCAGCCGAGAAACATAGTCCCTCCAGCGTGTCCTGGGTCTTCCTCTGGGTCTCCTCCCGGTGGGACATGCCCGGAACACCTCACCAGGGAGGCGTCCAGGAGGCATCCTAACCAGATGCCCGAGCCACCTCAACTGGCTCCTCTCGATGTGGAGAAGCAGCGGCTCTACTCCGAGTCCCTCCCGGATGACTGAGCTTCTCACCCTATCTCTAAGGGAGAGTCCAGACTAGGGATGGGAATTGATAAGAAATTATCAATATCGATGCCTTTATCGATGTCATTTATCGATTCGATTCCTTATCAATTCTGTTATCAATTCTCATTTGGGTAATAAAATATAGTAAACCATTTGTGTTCATAAAGAATTTATTTATGGATATTTTCCCATATTTTTAGACTCATTTTTCGCTCTGATTCTTCGTTTTTCATTTTTGGCGAAAATGGTGCAGTACCAGTTTCGGCCGCTATAGAGGCGCTGTAGGCAGCAGCCAGCAGAGGACTCAGAGAGTGAAGAGGAAGAGTGGCCACTTCCAGAAGTTTCTACTTGCTGTGTTCGAAAAAAGCCTCCTTTGGTCGGACTGACTCTGTCGCTGCCCGCTCCCTGCTGTGGATGTAGCTGTTTTTGTTTGCAAGATACCACTCATAACCACACCGCGGATTTTTAAATCCAGCTGATTTCACATTTGGTTCAGCTCAGGAGCCCGTCTGCTATAGTGAGGTAAGAAATATATTTTTAAGCGTTTATTTAGCTAAATTTAAAGAAACAAAGCGTCCGGTTTGACCCGCCTGGCGCCTGCATAAAAGTCAGCGAACTTTTTTTTTTAATCCAGCTGATTTGAACATTTCGTTAAACTCAGGAGTACGTCTACTATTAAGTCAGCTAAGAATTATATTTTTTAAGCGTTTATTTAGCTAAATTTAAAGAAAGAAAGCGTCCGGTTTGACCCGCCTGGCGCCTGCCTAAAATTCCGCGAACTTTTTTTTTTTAAATCCAGCTGATTTGAACATTTCGTTAAGCTCAGAAGGACGTCTGCTATGAAGTCAGCTAAGAAATATTTATTTTTTTCGGGCGCGGCGCATGTCTGTGATGTCAGCGCTTAAATACGTCACCACCAGGAGTCTGCAGAACCGATAAGCTGAATCGTTAAGACAAGCATCCTACAATTCCATGGAATTGGACTTTTAAGAACCGGTTCTCTAACAGAACCGGTTCTCGGTTCCCATCCCTAGTT
>JBBPBX010015986.1:36624-48732 GCA_038048925.1 Garcialebias charrua | reverse complement strand
ACCTGTTACTACTCTGCTGCCATCGAGACTGCTGCCATCAAGTTTTTTTTTTGTGTTCAGTCAGAATGAATGGAAACGGTCATATCTCAGTCTAAAAACGGTTTATAAATATGGGAAAAAATCTATAAATATGTCACTTCGGCCTATAAGTCGCAGGGCATGTAAATTATGCAAAGAACTGTGACTTACAGGCTGAAAAATACAGTACAGGTAGTCCTCGGGTTACGATGGTCTCGAGTTATGACGTTTCGTGGTTACGACACATCTCCCATTTACTATGAAAAGTCTTATTTCGAGTTACGCGGTTTTACGTCATAAACGTCGTAACGCAGCGGCGGAAGAATACAGTACGTAATATTGTACTGTACGCGGTGCAGCGGCGGAGGAATACTGTACTGTACTGTGAACACGGCTTTACGTCGTAAACGGAGTACGGAATACGGTGGATGGACCGAGGAGTACGGCGTCACCAGCATCCCAGTAGGCCATTAACTCTTTTTGCCCTTCATTATGGCTCCCAAATGTATGTGTTTTTTGATAATTATGTAGGGTACTGTGTTAGGATAGGCTAAGTGCTTGGTAATACAGTACTGTACATGTATATGGTGCAGTATGCACGTATGTTCCGACTTACGTCGAAAATCGGTTTACACCACCGCGTAGGAACGGATCTACGTCTTAAGTCAAGGACTACCTGTAGTTATTATTTTTCTCCCTCTCTTTTTGAATTGTGCATGTTTTCAGCATTGAATTCTTTTACTGTTCTGTTTTCAAGTTTACAGTTTTTCGTTTTAAATAACAAATAGGTCAGTGCTTTGAGGCAAGAAGCAAATTGATGTATCCAGTAATTGTTATAAAACTACCTTTACTACCAAAGTTTAGGAAGAAAATAAGAGTAAAGTTTAGGAAGAAAATGACAGTAATCTATCACTTTACTAGCCTGGTTAAAACCAGACCCTTGTCCTTCGCTTTGTACTGTACTAGGGTCTGGGACTTCTCTAGCCTGGTTAAAACCAGACCCTTGTCCTTCACTTCGCTTCAGACAAGGGTCTGGACTTTCTTCATTGACAGCCAATTCTTGCTGGAGGCGTGGCCTCTGCTGATGGCTGCTCCCCCGTGGTCTGCTGAACTTGACTTCAGCTCCGCCTCCTGCTGAATTTTCTCTCGCTCTGTTGCATATTGTGTTTATATGTTAATAAAACGTCCTAATAAAATAAAATAAAACCATGGATCGCTGGTCCAACACACCAGAAGACCAGGAAATCTGATGGGACTCGGGCAGCAACTTAAAACCCGAGTTTAAGTGGAGCCAAGATGGTGTAGTGGCAGGGCTTCCGACTTGGGACCCGAAGGACGCGGGTTCGCGCCCCGGCCACTACACACCTTGGGGTGTCTATGAGTGCACACCTAATTCTCCAGCTCCCCGGGCGCTTTCTATGGCTGCTCACTGCACCACCTGGTGGTGGTTGGGTTAAATGCAGAGACGAATTTCGTCTGTGTATGGGAAACATACACAGATGACAGAAAAAGGACATTATTATTATTATTAAATCTCTCGTGACAACCTGAGGCATTTCCTTGTTCATTTCACGCAGCGGAGGGAGAGGAGGATGAGGAGGAGGGAGCGAGCGATAACTTGACTTTTGGCAAAAAAACAAAAGAGAACTCCAGATAAGGGATTAAGAAGGGGAAATTTATGCCCCTTTTCCACTACCGGCCCAGAGCGGCCCAGTCTGGTCCGGTCTGGTCCAGTTAGGATCGGCTCACATGCACGGTTTTGTTTCCATTCACTTACTGCAGCCCTTCTGTGGGCGGGGTGTAGAATCTCACTCGTCCTACCACGTGGTGGCGGTAGTGTTACCTCAAGCTATTTACTAGCCACCACTAGACGTTAGAAGAAGAACACCCTGCAGAACCTTGTCTCACCACCTGTTGGCGGTAATGTCCCTTGAGCTATTTAATGCTCTGATCTTACTTTATAGACTTTTCAGCTTGTTTTAAACCCCTGTGTTTTCCATTTTGTTTCTTTATAATAAAGATTATTCTCATATATGCACAAGGTTCCTGTTAACATTGCTTAACACATTGATCACACTGCCCTGTAATCAGTTAAACTATTTTTACAGTAAGGTAATATTAAATGTTTGTATTTCATTAAATTTAAACGGTAATATTTTGTCAGGGCTAATTCAAAGTCAAATGCAAATGGATAATTTGGTTTAAACTGTCCCATAAACATTAAAAGCATGTTTCTTTAAACGTAAAAACAAAGTATTAATAATTAAATGTTTGTTGATCAGGAAACTCGTTTGGGCATCCAAGAACAGCTTCATCGGGGTTGATGGCGACGTCTGTGCATCCTTGGAAAAGCTGCTGCACCCACAACCCGACATCAGGATGGATGGATGGATGGATGGATGGATGGGTTCATGTTGACATCTGTGCATCCTGGCAAAAGCTGCTGCACTACTCATGACACGACAACAGGAAGGATGGATGGATGGATGGATGGATGGCTGTTCAAATCTAATAATCTTTTTCTTATGATTCTTTAAAGGTCAAATGCAAATGGAAAATATTGAATGGTAAATGGAGCTTATTTATATAGCGCTTTCCAGCCCCCTGTGAGGAGCCCCAAAGCGCTTTACAATACCAGCCATCCACCCATTCATTCAGACATTCATACACCGGTAGTGGTAGCCTGCCTTGCAAGGCGCCATCCAGACCTACCGGGAGCAACTCGGGGTTAAGTGTCTTGCCCAGGGACACACAACACATGGTGGGCGGATGCGGGATTCGAACCTCCAACCTTCCGATCAGGGGTCGACTGCCATTACCACTACACCACGGTCGCCCACAATAATATTGTGTAATATTCTTAACTTCCAGTATGTTTTTAAACAAACACTATACTGTAGACACTTAACATTGTAAAATATGTGTAGGAAATTATTGTTCAATGACACCACTTAAGAAATAAAATGTTTATTATGAAAACTAAGAAGTGAAAAAAGCACAAAAATAAATACTGCATCCACCTAAATGATTTTTTTCCTGTTGTCTCATGTGCTTCCTCCAGAAGACACAAGTTGATAAATTCTGGTGTTGACTTCTTCGTCTTAACTGTAAAAAAAAAGAAAAACATGGTTACCGGTAATTCAGTCTAGAAACTGTTTTATATGTAGATATCTTTTATAAGATATATGTAAGATATATATACATATATCAAATATCTCAGAAACCACAAAGCAGATATTTTTCAAACCAACACAGTGTAATCACTACATGTTTATATACACACTGTAAGCTGTTGGAGTTATTTGAATTAAAATTCGATTTTTAATAGACATAAGTGTGTCGACCTAGCTTTTTTTTTCTACTAGTATTTAACACATATCTTATATCTCAGAAACCACAAAGCAGATATTTTTCAAACCAACAGAGTGTAATCACTACATGTTTATGTGCATACTGTAAGCTGTTGGAGTTATTTGAATTAAAATTCGATTTTTTAATAATTTATTTTCGAAGCACATGTGATAGGTTTGGAATTAGTCAAAACAAATCAATTTAAATCCAGCAGATTTGACCACAACGTGACATTATTAAGGACTTGTTAACCTGAGGAACCCTCGTGGTATAAAGCAGCTATGAAATATATTTTTTAAGCTTTTATTTAGCTACATTTAAAACAAAGAACGCCGATCGACCCCACCCGCGCGTGCATGTGATGTGCATGTGTCGACCTACTTTGTTAAATCCAGCTGATTTGACCACAACGTGAAATTATTAAGGAACTGTTAAGCTCAAGCACCCTCTTGATATAACGTCAGCTATGAACTATATTTTTTAAAGCGTTTATTTAGCTACATTATAGAAATAAAGACGGCTCACGTGCGCGCGTGCACGTGGCGAAACTACTTTTTTAAATCCTGCCGTTTTGACAACAACGTGGAATTATTAAGGAATAGTTCGGCTTAAGACACATGTGTGATGTAATTTTTAATACAAATAATTGTTTTTACCGTGTTAATCTTGTAAAGTCCTTCGGTGTTTTGCTCCCTCACGGCAGCCACTTCCTCAAACTCAGTCCAGCCTCCTCCTCACGGTTCGGGGCCAGCCGGCCTCGGACCTGCTCTGAGATGAGGCCGGAATCTTGGCGCGGCGCCGCGCATCTGTTAGGTGGAAATGCTCTCCAACGCGCGCTTGGCACGCAAATATGACGTCACATCCGAGCCGGGCCAACAAGTGGAAAAGGGGCATAATACATTTGTGTCACATATAAAACAGTCCTGCATCGCTTTGAATGAGAACATGGGAATGCTTCGTTGGTTGCGCGCTCCCCCGTGGTCTTCTGAACTTGACTTCAGCTCCGCCTCCTGCTGAATTTTCTCTCGCTCCGTTGCATATTGTGTTTATATGTTAATAAAACGTCCTAATAAAATAAAATAAAACCATGGATCGCTGGTCCAACACACCAGAAGACCAGGAAATCTGATGGGACTCGGGCAGCAACGTAAACCTGACTTTAATTCTCTCGTGACAACCTGAGGCATTTCCTTGTTCATTTCACTCAGCGGAGGGTGAGGAGGAGAAGGAGGAGGGAGGAGGGAGCGATTACTTGACTTTTGGGGAAAAAAACAAAAGAAAACTCCAGATAAGGGATTAAGAAGGGGAAATTAATACATTTGTGTCACATATAAAACAGTCCTGCATCGCTTTGCATCGCTTTGAATGAGAACATGCGAATGCTCGCTGGCTGCGCTGGGACAGGTGGGGGCGTGGGTTAGGGGCCAAAAACTCCGCCCCTTCTGTTCTCTGATTGGTCCGGTCAAAAATCTACCGGAGAAATCGTTGTCTATGAGAGAAGTCCCAGACTGTGCAGTGAAGGGAAATGAGAATTGAGCGGAGCTGTGCAGGAAGGCGAGGGCCAGGCTAGGACTTCTCCCATAGACAAGGATTTCTCCGGTAGATATTTGACCGGACCAATCAGAGAACAGAAGGCAGAGTTTTGTTAGTTTAGCCTGGCGAGGTCCAGGCTATCAGATAAATAGCTCAGAAACCACTCGGTGGATATTTTTTCTGCTACCAGTGTGTAATTATATGGCTCTAATTTACTGACTGTTGGCCTAGATGAAACATTTGAGATAAAATTCGATTTTTTATCATTTATTTTCGTAGCGCACCCGAGGCTGTTTGGAAAATGTCAAACCGAAACAATTTAAATCCAGCAGATTTGACCATTTCGTGAATTGATTTAGGAACTGTTAAGCTCAGGAACACTTCTGATATAACGTCAGCTAAGAAATATATTTTTTCTCAGCAAAGAAATAATAGTTTTTTACCTTGTTTTCATGAAAATTCCTTCGTGGCGGCAGCCATTTTAACTGACGACGTCAGTCGACGTCGTTCAAAACTCCGCCTTCTGTTCTCTGATTGGTCCGGTCAAAAATCGACCGGAGAAATCGTTGTCTATGGGAGAAATCCCAGACCCTAGTACAAAGCGAAGTGAAGGACAAGGGTCTGGTTTTAACCAGGCTATCACTTTACAATTAATTGCTCTGAACTGCGGTTGCCGCTACGGTTGCAGCTCAGTGTCGTGATGGTATTAAAAAATATTGTGATGGTATTAAAAAGGTATAAAAAGGTATTAAATTTAACTCAATAATTTCTGTATACAGTATACCCTTTTATTGCTGTCTGTACTTTATATGTTGTCTGTCTAAAACTGGTCTCTCTTGTAAAAGAGTCCTAGTGATTCAATGAGACTACCGGTAACCTAGATAAATGAAGGTTGAATGAATGAATAAGTCCCAGCTCACTGTAGACACAATGAAAAAACTCCAAAAGTTTGTTTTAAAAAAAAGTGACAATTTATTTTTACTGTATAAAATAATGGGGAAAAAAACTGCAACGTCTGTACTTCACACAAAAGAACAGAAAACAACAAGAATAACTTCATGCTTTGGGTAAATAATTTGAGAATTTGAGAGCAAAAGTGAAAATTCAGCCCTGACAGCAGCTGCTTTTAACTGTAACCATATTTCTTGATACCTGCAGAGCTTTGATGAAGATAATATTTCTGGTTTGTTTTTAAAGTCTCTGAACAACGAGTCCGCTGCTTCAACAAATAACTCTTTTACCATCTCTCCGTCTTGAAAAGGCTTCTTGTGTTTGACAATTATTAAAGTGACTCAGCTGGACTGAATATTTGCTGCTGTGGTCAGCTGTAAGAAAAATGACTGCTGTCCAGATAACTGGGATTTTAGTTCCTTCTTTCTCAGCTCGCTTTTCGGAAGGAAGTCTGTGTTGTAGTATTTATGAATATAGTCTGAAAATGCCGCTCTGGTAAAACGCACTTCAAATATGACATTGTGGAAAGAAAAAAAAAGACCTCCTCCCACTTAGTATGGAAATGGTAGGTGTTTTGTTTCTTACTTGGTCCAGCTGCCCAACTCATTTTACACACTTTCTTGAGTTTAGATATAAATTGGAGGCTATTATGAGTCAACTCGTTTGTTTTTAGCGTGGTTGAATGCGTATGCGCATATGTGTCAGAAAAAGTTGATCTCAGATTGGCTAACCTGTATGTCAATCAAGTGATGAATTGCATAGTGAAGATGGATTGATCAGCTGATTTCTATTTTTTTTAAATTAAGTAATTAAAAAAAAAAAAGGTCTGACATGTCATCAATTTCGCTGTGCGATCTAAAATGCCTTTGTGATCAACCGGTAGATTGCAATATATGTTTTGGGCAGGGCTATTCAACGATTTAAAAGCAAATCAAATAATTTTGAAATGTAGCCTAAAATGTACGGACAACTACTAAATTTACTGTCTATATAAAATGTTTCATCACAAATGTATGCATAGAGATTGTTTTGACAATATTTTATGCAGTTTATGTTTTTAAAACATTACGTTTTTTTTTTATTACAAGCATAATCTGTCAGTCACTCATTGCCTTTCCTCAACTGAAAATCTGAATAAGAGAGAGAGAGAAAAACAATTTGTGAAAAGAGTCAAACTTTTTACAGACAGTTTTTATCTAACTCTTGAAAACCTTCTCTGGAGATGGTTAGGTGTAGGTTATCAAAGTAATCAAGGGATGTGAATTTGACCCATCATCCTACTACTTGAGGACTGACTTTATTCCCTCTAACCTGTCCTCACTGTAAGTCTTTTGGAGAAAAGCAGTATGACAAAAGGTGCAAAGTAGACAATTTATTACTTCATGATGAAAAAAGGGAACTGTTCTCACTGTGGTCGTTCACATAGCTAATTCATACCAGACCAGAAGTTTTCTGCCTGTTAAAACCTGTGCAAAATGCTAATCAGTTGGCTTTGACACATAACAGACATCACTTGTTTTTGTTATTTTATCATCGATTTTAGTTGCACTTTGTAGCACTTTGAGATTTTTGTTGATGAAAAGTGTATTACAAATTAAATTCATTATTATTAGTATTGTTATTATTATTATTATTGTTATTATTATTATTAAAACCATCTGCCTATCATTAAACCCACAGAATGACTGAATGTTTGTTTGGGGGGGGGGATACTTTATTTTTTCTTCCTTTCTGGGTCACAGGGCAGCTGGTGCCCATCTCCAGGAATCACCGTGCGAGAGGCAGGGTGCAACCTGGATAGGTTGCAAGTCTAACAAAACACCTGATAAATTGTAAAGAAAAAAATATATATAATAGCTCAAATCCAGAATGAGTAATGTAGAAAGCCTTAGGAAGTTCTGTGACCAGGAGCAGGTGCCAAACAAAATATTTTATTTTATTTATAAAATTTGTTCATTTTTAAAATACAATACAAAACAATCCCATAAACGATAGCATACAAAATATAAAAAACAAAATGAAAGGTAGCAGAAGGAGGAAAAAATCTTATATCTGCCCCTTTTTTCAAACAATTAGTTCAATCAAAAATAATCTTCAATAAATGAACGAAATGAATAACTGTAATTTTTTAACTCTAATACAATACACATTACGCCACTTCATATATATTTTTTAACAATTCAGTTTTTATAATTTTCTTAAATGTACACAATATCAAGTTATATAAACGTCAGTTTGTTTAGTTTATGATTAATAGCTTAATGACACGACTTAATTAAAGCATATTTCTGGCACAATGTCACACATGCTCTTTGAAAGTGCCAGCTATTGCCAAACTGCCATTCTAGTAGTGATATAATCTCTTGATGCACTTTTTACATGACATGCTGCAGGGAATATTTGCACCTGAATCTACCTTGGCTAGTCAGTGTTTTTGTGTGGAGAAAACTCATGCTCTCTATTTTAATGCATCACAAAGCTCTGCAGTGTCTTTAGATCCCACATTTTAACACTATCAGTGATTGGGGTTATGGATGTGTACTACACCATGACTGGTCAATATTTTCCACCTTGTCCCAGTGACATTTTTGTTGTGTCTTTTCCATTTCTACTTAACCCAACTAACAGAATTTTCTTTACTGTACATTTACTACACCTAATAAACATTTTGCCTCGGATTTTTCTTCTCTTGCTGTTGCAGATTAAACTACCTCTTAGCTGGAGGCCTGCACCCCATTGGCTTCCATGTACTAAACATCATCCTCCATGCTGTCATATCTGTCCTTATGATTGACATGTTTTCCATACTCATCGGTGGACTGGATTATGATGACAACGGGCGGACATTGAATCATGCTCCAAAGACCTCTCTGCTTGCTGCCATCTTTTTTGCTGCACACCCAGTTCACACAGAAAGTGTAAGTAGAATTTCACTACATGAGGGTTTTATTTTCATCTAAGTAATTTTAGGTCAGAAAATAATGTCTGAACTTAATTTCTTGACTCAATAGAATTGGTAGTTTGCGGGATAAAAATGAAAACTTTAAAAAGGGGTATTTATTAAAACTTTTTAAGAAGCTAGAACAAAATGTGAGGAAAATACTTTTATGTAATAACAGGCCTGTCGCGATAAACAATAAATCAATTCATCGCATGATAAATGAAAATTATCGACCTCGTTTTCATTTATCAGCTTTATCGTTTCTTCGTCTCTCTTTCTACTGAAGACACTGGATGACAAAAAGCTCAACTCCGGTGTTCTTCACCAGGGTATCCGCGGGGTTGTAAAAGGTATTAAAAGGTAGTAAATGAAATTAACACAAATTAAGGCCATTAAAAAGTATTAAAAAGTAATAAACGTCATCTGACGAGGTATTAATTTTTTAAAAACCTACACAACTATATTTTTCTTGTTCTGTCGTCTAAAAAAAGGTCTGTGAATTTATTTATCTTTTCTAATTTTATGTTCCAAGTAGGACCTTAGCTAAAACAAAGACGTCATATCGTCAGTCAGTGTGCGCGCGCACCTACAGCTGGTATCATGTCTGTAAAAAGAAACGGGAAAGGATCACGGCTTTATCCTCCGACATTTAACAAGAAATGTACCTAAACAATTGTTTGTTAGCTCGAAATTATAGCAAAAGGGGTGTCTTAGTCTAACGTCCATCCATCCATCCATCCATCTTCTTCCGCTTATCCGGGGTCGGGTCGCGGGGGTAGCAGCCTAAGTAGGGAGGCCCAGACTTCCCTCTCCCCAGCCACTTGGAGCAGCTCCTCCGGGGGAATCCCAAGGCGTTCCCAGGCCAGCCGAGAAACATAGTCCCTCCAGCGTCCTGGGTCTTCCTCTGGGTCTCCTCCCGGTGGGACATGCCCGGAACACCTCACCAGGGAGGCGTCCAGGAGGCATCCTAACCAGATGCCCGAGCCACCTCAACTGGCTCCTCTCGATGTGGAGAAGCAGCGGCTCTACTCCGAGTCCCTCCCGGATGACTGAGCTTCTCACCCTATCTCTAAGGGAGAGTCCAGCCACCCTGCGGAGAAAACTCATTTCAGCCGCTTGTATCCGAGATCTTGTTCTTTCGGTCATAACCCAAAGCTCATGACCATAGATGAGGGTGGGAACGTAGATCGATCGGTAAATTGAGAGCTTTGCCTTTTGACTCAGCTCTCTCTTCACCACGACAGACCGGTACAGCGCCCGCTTCACTGCGGACGCTGCACCTATCCGCCTATCGATCTCACGCTCCAGTTTTCCCTCATTCGTGAACAAGATCCCGAGATACTTAAACTCCTCCACTTGGGGCAGGACCTCCTCCCCGACCCGGAGAGGGCATGCTACCCTTTTCCGGCTCAAGACCATGGCCTCGGATTTGGAGGAACTGATCCTCATCCCGGCCGCATCACACTCGGCTGCAAACCGCTCCAGTGAAAGTTGTAAATCACGAACTGATGAAGCCAGTAGGACCACATCATCTGCAAAAAACAGAGAAGCGATTCTAAGGTCACCAAAACGGATCCTCTCAACACCTTGGCTGCGCCTAGAAATTCTGTCCATAAAAGTTATGAACAGAATCGGTGACAAAGGGCAACCTTGGCGGAGTCCAACTCTCACCGGAAACGAGCCTGACTTACTGCCGGCAATGCGGACCAAGCAGGGTCTAACGTTAGTCTAACGTTTTCTTAATAAATGTACTTTAATGGTTAAATCGGCTTTATTTTTTTTTTAAGTGTCGCTGCCTGTGTGCTCCGTGATCGCTCAGCGGTGAAAACAGGAAAAAGGAGCGCGGCTCGTTTCGCCGTCATTTAACAAGAAAATTACCTAAACAATTATTTGTTAGCTCGAAATTATAGCAGAGGTGTTTTTCTGTCTGTCATTTTCTTAATAAATGCACTTTAATGGTCAAATTAGCTGCATTTCGCCACCGTGGTGCAGCTTGCTGCTGGATTGAAGGTTCAAGCAGAGAGGTGGGGAGAGTATGGCAGGCCGATTGAGTCATTAATAGCTAGTGAAGATTCTCAGTCATCCAGGACATGGTGAATTCTAAAAAGTGCAATAAAAAAACAATAAAGTATAGTATAATAGTATAATAAATAGTATAATAAATAAAGTCCAGTTGTTTTTGTCTTGAACTTTTTTAAATTTGTCATTATAGGCACGTTTTCCTATTACATGATACAACAGCATGCCATACACTATTACTACAATAGATATCATGAACTGTTTTTTTTTTTTTCAGTCAGAATGAATGAAACGGTCATATTTCAGTGTTATGGTTTATAAATATGGGAAAAAAAATCTATAAATATGTCACTTCGTCCTATAAGTTGCAAGGCATGTAAATTATGCAAAAAACTGCAACTTACAGGATGAAAAATACAGTAGTTATTATTTTTCTACCTCTCTTTTTGAATTATGCATGTGTTCAGTGTTGAATTATTTTAACTAAATACTCTGATGCATGCTCAATAATCCAGGTAGAAAAATCCAAAAAAGCTAGGTCTGGTCCTCTGGACATTCAAAAAACTAAACGATCCATCTAACGATCTACTAACTAACGATCCATCGTCAGGCTGATGGTCCTCCTTGATCATGTGAGCAGCTGGTTTCGGCTGTCATCAGCCAACTGGTTGATCCACTGTGGGAGGGTGCTCTTTATAAGACTGAGCTGAACTCAGCTTCTCAGACTGAGGAAGTCTTTCGGACGAAAGACGAAACGTTTCTACAGTTTTTTTGTTTTTGCTTTGTTTTGTTTTGTTTTTTGAATGTCCAGAGGACCAGACTTAGCTTTTTTGTATTTTAACTAAACTGTTCTGTTTTCAAGTTTACAGTTTCTGTTTGCCATTAGAGATATGTTATGTGTGGGAACAATTAAACTTTTTCTCTTGGGTTAGATTTAAATAACAAGTAGGTCAGTGCTTTTATTGAGGCAAGAAGCAAATTGATGTATCCAGTAATTGTTATAAAACTACATTTACTACCAAAGTTTAGGAAGAAAATGACAGTAATCTATCACTTTACAATTAGTTGCTCTAAACTGAAGTACAACAGGTTGCCGCTACGGTTACAGCTCGGTGCCGTGATGGTATTAAAAAATATTTTGATGGTATTAAAAAGGTATTAAAAGGTATTAAATTCAACTCTGGAATTTCTGCATATACCCTGTTCACTGACCCCTCCCTTTCTCTTTTCTCATTAAAATCCATTTTAACCATCCAAAATTGTGTTTTTGTATCATTAAGAGAAGCTAAGCTACG
>JBBPBX010015986.1:15612-28513 GCA_038048925.1 Garcialebias charrua | reverse complement strand
CCCTCGGGACGGAGGTTGAGGAGCATCAAATGTAGAACCACTAGACTGAGGAACAGCTTCTACCCTGAGGCTGTCAGACTCATGAATAAATAAATAATAAGAATAAACACTGCAAAATGTCACATCATACTGATACTGATCTGTTTCTTGTTGCTGCGTTCATCTGTGACCATCTGCTCATGTTCGTGCTGCTGTTTATAATGATGTTTTTCTACTACATTAGGGCTTAGTGTATTACTAGCTGATGTCTCTCTTAGTTAATCCTAGATGTTATTATTGTTTTTCTCTTGCATTTGTTGTTGGATGTAACTGGGACCCTGTGTACATAATCTCGTTTTCAACACATGTACTACATGCGGTGCAAATGACAATAAATTCTCTCTGACTCTGACTCTGACTCTGATTTCTTGTATTAAATGTGCCGTTGGAGCAGAGATCTGTATGTGACGTCACAATCACGTGACCGGAAAAACCCGAATTTACCGTGTAAATAAACGGCGCTAATTTTAAACTATTTTGGAGAGGAATTTTCATTAATTTCACATTGTTTTAGCAAAAACGATCAGAGGTCAATCTTAATATATATATATATATATATGTTGTGCCATTTTATGGAAAGTTAAAAGATGATGTCAGCGGAGCTTTAAATCCTGCTTTTTTCAGCAGAGGCGGCTGTCTAAGCTGAAGCCCATACTAACCAAAAAGAACCTTGAGACAGTACCAGTAATCCATGCTTTCATAACATCAAGGCTTGATTACTGCAATTCACTTCTGTTTGGAATCAGTCAGTCCTCCATTGCACGTCTACAGCTGGTCCAAAATGATGCAGCTCCATTTTTAACTGGTACAGGTCATCAAGAGCACATCACATCAGTTTTGGTCTCCCTGCACTGGCTACCCATTCACCTTCGGATCCAGTTTAAAATATTCATGTATGTTTTTAAATCTCTGAACAATTCCGCTCCACCTTATCTCACTGACCTTCTGCAGCCATATGTCCCACCGCGCTCTCCTAGGTCAGCAGACCAGATGTATCTCTCAATCCCAGATACTCGTTGTAAGCTCAGATGTGACAGGGCTTTCTCAGTTGCAGGTCCAAGACTGTGGAATGAGTTGCCACTAAGTGTCAGGCAGGCTCCCACACTCACAGTCTTTAAGTCTCGCTTGAAACCCATTTCTATTCTCTTGCCTTTAACACAGTGTGATTTGCTTTGATCCTCTCTGTACTATACATTGTTCGCCATTTGAGTTAGTTTCTGTTGCTTTGATCCTCTCTGTACTATACATTGTTGGCCATTTTAGTTAGTTTCTGTTGCTTTGATCCTCTCTGTACTATACATTGTTGGCCATTTTAGTTAGTTTCTGTTGCTATTTATATCTATATTTTATGTTTTCCTATCCACTGTGCTTTATGTTTCTATTGTACAGCACTTTGGTTGGCCTTGTTGCTGTTTTAAGTGCTCTATAAATAAATTGGTATGGTGTGCTCTGCAGAGCTGTTGACGCTCCTGTGCATAAAGTGTGCACTGTCTGCAGAGTGCACAGCTGAGCGAGGTGAAGCTGACACCCTGCACCCACGCCAAAAATTCCAGTAAATACAACGAGTGGTTAGTGCTATGTTTGTGCCGTTAAAATGTTATGGCCAGTCATATCTGAGACGTAGCTGAAGGTGGATGAAGACACTTCATCCCCGCGGGACATGCGGTCAGCGTCTTTGCTGCAGGAGCATGTGCGCGAGCTGCTGGTGCGCCTGCTGCAGCAGTAATCACTTCACAGACATGGACAACGTATCCTCTCGTTGTATTTTTAATAAATAATCAAAATAAAAATGTGGGATAACTTTTGACTTTTATGGGCGTAGATATGAGCTGACGGATCCGAGAGAACAGTTCCCGTAACGCACACGGTGAAAATGAGGGAGTTCCTGGATATTGTTCCGGCAGGATCCGGCTCAAATTAAGCACTGCCTTTACTGAAGGGAGGAGACCCCACTATACTGAACAACTATCGGCCAATCTCTGAACTCTGTAATCGCTAAGTTTTTAGAGAAAATTATAAACTCCTAAATCAAGTAGTATTTGTATTTTAACTTCTTACCTCCCCATCAATCTGGTTTCAAGGAACAACACAGCACGATTGCTTTTACTGAAGGTTTTCAATGATGTTGTTGAAGCATTGGATGCTAAGGATTATTATGCTGCACTTAGACCTGTCTAAAGCTTTTGACATTGGGGATCATGTCAGTTTATGTCATAAGCTCTCAGAAATTTGTTTCTCAGATCACACCATTGGCTGATTCTCTAACTATCTCTCAGATTGGAGGTACAGTAATGTTTTCAACATACAGTAATGGTATTCCTTCCAGTTTTCTAAGTTCACAACTGTTAACAATGGTGTACCTCAAGGTTCAGTCTTAGGACCAATCCTCATCACAATCTACATAGATAATGTAGGTCAGATCATCCCTGATGCATCCTTATATTTCTATGCTGATACAGTTGTTTATTGTCGAACTAGAACAGCAGCTAAGGTTTTCCAGCTTTTAAAGACTGCATTCAACATCATCCAGTCAGATCTGTTCCGTCTCACACTTGTGCTAATTTCTGATAAATGCAAAGAGATGTTGTTTTCAAACGGAGTCGGTACCAGCAGTCCTCCTTTCTATTTTATCTTCAAATGGTGTCCCTATTGAGTTTGTTGATTCTTATAAATACAGTACTTTAGTATCTTGGTCAATTCACATCTCTCTTTTAAGCCCCATGTCGAAAACTTGGTAAAGAAACTGAAAGTAGAACTGGGTTTCTTTTCAGAAAATAGATCCTGTCTAACTGAATGCTAGGAAACACCTTGTAACTGTGATGTTCCTTCCCTCCATTGACTATGATGACATTATTTACATGAACGGTTCTACAAGCACCCTGCAGATGTAGGATGCTGTCAATCACGGTGTGCTAAGATTCATAACTGGCTGTAACTACTGTACCCATCACTGCACCCTGTATTCACTGGTTAACTGGTCATGATTAACTTCACGCAGACTCTCTCACTGGTACGGTACATTTTCAACTTTAAATCACTTCTTGGTCTGTTGCCTTCTTAAATCTCCTCCTACATGTCACTAAGTGAGTGCAGCTACTGTGTGTGCTCTCAGCATAATTACTTAGTGTACCCTCAAAGCGGACCGAACTTGGCAAAATGGCCTTCTCCTACTCTGCTCCTGTTTCCTGGAACACCTTGTAAAAAGATCTGCAGCTCTCGACTTTGACCTCTCTAAGGGATTTTAAACAACTGCTAAGTTCATGAAAACCAACACAGCCATGTTCCTATTTTTAGTATTTTACATCTTTATAATGTAGCTTTCTTTTTTTTCATTTCTTTTTCCATTTTATAAGCTTTTTATATGATTGTCTATTGTTGTTTGTACCTCATCTGTGTTCTTTGTTTAAAACAGGTCTCTCTTGTAAATTAGTCCTCGAGGCTCAATGACACTAACCTGTATAAATAAAAGTTGAATGGAGAAAAAAAAATCTAAAAAAAAAAAAAAACTACCGTACTTACCAATATGTATTCCTTTATGGCAACACCATAGCATCTTGATATTCCAATCCAGAGGTTTTAATACTAAACATTCAGTGCTTCCATACCTAGAACAAAGCCCTGTCTCAGCTGGTAGTGCAGGGCCAAGGTGTATGTCATAGCATGGCCTGACTATTATCTGTGTTGGATGCTTATTGATCTGCCAGCATATGTGTTGTTGCTGTAAAGCTTGGCTGGAAGGCAGCAATTCCCTCTACATTCTCTTTAATCATGCAGAGTCAGGACTGGATGAGAGTTGGGTGGGGGTGGCATGAGGGAAGCAGACTGTAAGCTTAGGCCTGCTGTAAATATCAAAGCAGGCAACCCCAGGATGCCAACCATTCTGTACCCACACACTGTAGACAGTACACACACACACTACCAGGCCATGTGGGTAGCATGTTTTTTTCCCCCTACTTTTGTTATTAAGCTTCCAGTTGTAACTGGATTCACAATCTGATATGATGCATGTATAGCAAAAAACTTTTTTCCATGGACAAAAATACCTACAGAAATGCTGATATTTTAAGGTATTTTTTTTTCATTCAACCTTTATTTAGACAGATAAGTCACATTGAGCCTCGAAGACTCATTTACAAGTGAGATCTGCTTTGACAAACAAAGTAATGAAATTAGATTGTTTGATAGTTAAATTTTAAATTTTTGTTTTAAACTGTTGAATCTCTTGACATTTATTTTTTATTTTCTCCTTCATAAGGTGGCAGGAATTGTGGGCCGAGCCGACCTTCTGTGCACGCTGTTCTTTCAGTTCTCTTTCCTCACTTATTGTAGAGCTTTTAACAAAGGTACGTATCAAGTCCAAGTAGCTCTAAGTATGTACAGTATATGCACCTATTTCACCTTCTTCCCTTTCACCTCAAACTGGCTGCACAGTAATCTGTTTTGTGTCTGTCTTGTCAGGAAGTGACAGCTTCTCTTTTAAATGGGTCGTGGTCAGCCTTACATTGTGTGCTCTAGCAATGCTTTGTAAAGAACAAGGCATCACCGTTCTGGTATGACATTTTCTTTAAATTTTCGTTTTTTGTTTTTAGAATTGATAATTTATACTCATTTAATATTAATAAGAGAAAATGAAAAATTGCATCAGTATTAAAAGTTGAATTACCTGTGAAGACATTCCACCAGTTGTATCTTTTTCACGTTCAAAACTATACCATTTATGAAAAGAGTATGTTGTTGATCACCTACCGGTATATACTTATATCTTTTCTCAGGGCATAAATGCAGCCTTTGATGTCCTCCTGATTTGTAACGTTAACGTGTATGAACTTTGTCAGAGGCTAATCTTTAGGAAAAATCCACTTGATGTAAGTTACACTTTATACACCAAGCTTCAACGTTCTTATCATAAATCATAACTCTTTGTATGAATAACGTCGCAAAATTACAGACCCTTTCCAAAAAATTAGAATACAGTATCATGGAAAAGTTGTTTAACAACAAGTGTTTGTTTATTTTTACATAATTTTGGCTCCTAGCTCATGAAACCCACGAAAACAGGAATTCAAAAAATTAGAACACTGTGGAGAAATCAGCCCAAATTTTGCAGGGCATGAATGTTCTAAACTGAGTGTGACACAGTAATAATCTACTAAACTCAAAGCACCTGCACAGGTTTCCCCAGGTGTCATTAAATTGCTTAAGTTTGGTTCAATTGTCTGTTTGGTTCAATATGGGGAAGACTGCAGACATAACTGGCCAAAAGACCATCATTGATACCCTCCATAGGATGGGTAAGCCACAAAAGGTCATATCTAAGGAGGCTGACTGTTCACAGAGTGCTGTGTCCAAGCACATCAACGGAAAGTCTAGTAGAAAGGCAAAATGTGGCAGGAGAAGATGCACCAGTAAAAGAGATGACCATGGGCTTCAGCAGGTTATCAAACAGAGAAGATTTTAGAATCTGGCAGAGATCCAGAAAGAGTGGAATGAGGCGGGAGTCACAGCTTCAAAAACCACCACATTCAGACATCTGGGAGATGGGCTACAACTGTTGGGTTCCTCAGTCCTTTTTTCAGATGAAAGTAAAGTGTGTCTTTCATTCTGAAATCAAGGTCCAAGGGTTTGGAGGAAGAAGGGTGAGGAACAGAGCCCATACTGCTTGAGGTCCAGTGTGAAATATCCACAGTCAGTCATGATTTGGGGTGCAATGTCCGGTGCAGGTGTTGGTAAACTCTGCTTTCTTTAAATCCAAGGTCACCGCAACAGTCTACCAGAATGTTTTAGAGGACTTCATGATTCCTTCTGCTGAGGATCTGTATGGAGATGCAGATTTCATCTTACAGCAGGACCTGGCCCCTGCCCATGCTGCCAAAAGCACCAAAACCTGGTTTGATGCCCATGCCACAGTGCTTGACTGGCCAGCCAACTCACCAGACCTAAACTCCATTGAGAATCTATAGAGTATTATCAAGAGGAAAATGAGGGGCACCAGACCAACAACAAAGAAGAGCTGACAGCAAGCATCAAGGAAATCTGGGCTTCCAAAACTCCCAGTCTGTGCCAAAGGGTGATTGCCTCAACGCCATGTCGCATCGAGGCAGTGATTAAGGCAAAGGGATTCCCAACCAAGTATTGAAGACTGACGTATCTATTTGAATGTACCATATTTTAATTGCTTTGCTGTGATCCTAATTTTCTTATTTTTTTTCCCCTGCAAAAACTGAGACGTAGTGTGGACTGATTTCTCCACAGTATTCTAATTTTTTGAAATCCTGTTTTCATGGGTTTCATGAGATGGAAGCCCAATATTTAAAAATAAACAAATAAATACTTGAAATTATTTAAAATGTGGGCCCTGAGTCTATCATCTATTAAATATTAACTTTTTGAATGGAATTATGGAAGTTAAACAACTTTTCCATGATGTTAAAATTTTTTGGAAAGGGTCTGTATATCCCATACACTTTATATTCAAGCCTGTATGAATTTCAACTTAGTTACTAATAAAACAGTGGTTTCATTAACTAACAAAAACAGATATGTTTAAAATAAGTGACAATAAGTTAAGTTTTTTTCTTTGCAGTTAAAGGAGATGCTGAGAACGGGTTTGCTGATGCGATTGGCCCTTATGAGTTTTGGAGGTCTCTCCATGCTCTATGCACGCTGGAGGATCATGGGTACTGGACCACCAGCATTCACAGAAGTTGACAACCCTGCCTCTTTTGAAGAAAATGTCTTTATTAGAGTAAGATTTTTTTTTACGTAATTAATTCAGTTAAGAAACAAATTTTGAAAACGTATTACAGTTAGACATTTTTCTGTGTTGTATTTTATATATATATACTGTATATATATATATATATATATATACACAGGTAGTCCCCGACTTACGAGCGAGTTCCGTTACGAGTTGCTCGTAACATGGAAATCTCGTAATTCGGAACGGCCGCCACGTGTCTCGTAAGTCCGGAATTTCGCTCGTAAGTTGGAACGGTTTTGCTAGCGCGACTACAAACACTCGTTTTTCATCGAAAAACTGCTTACGAGTGCATAAAAATGATCGGAAACGTGTGTCCACATGTTTAGCTAACGAACTGTGGTGAAAAAACACAGAAAAACTTGGTATTTTTTGCGTTTTTTCCAAAAATTCGCCAGCTCGTAAGTCCGGAACCTCGTAGGTCAGAGCGCTCGTAAGTCGGGGACTACCTGTATATATATATATATGTAGTCCTCGACTTACGGCGGCCTCAACTTATGTTACGAACGTACCTTATTAATAAAAATATAAAATAAATTTAAATGTTTTTTTTTTGTTTAATCTTTTATGTGTTTAAATGTTCTTGATTTCATGTGTACAGCACTTTGTTGCAGCTGTGGTTGTTTTAAATGGCTTTATAAATAAAGTATTATTATTATTATTATTATTATTAGTCCTTTTTTCAGATGAAAGTAAAGTGTGTTTGAGATTTTCATTAATGAAAAGTGCGTTATAAATTGAATTCATTATTATTATTATTATTATTTAGAAGCCAATTTACGCAGTTTGCGCCAGTTTTCGGCAGTGTGTCTTCCAGCTTTCGGTTAGCTTTGGTTAGGTCCGGCCTCGACAGCTGGCTTTGGAGGACAGTGTGTCCGATCAGAGGTTGCCTCATAACGGATAAAAATGAGCTGGAAACGCTCGGTGAACTCTGTGGACGTCTCAGGCCCGGAGCAGCAGTTGCCAATCGCTCCACCGCGCCGCATCCCACCACGTCGGCCGACACCACCAGCTCACCGCGGGAACACAGAGCTAACATGCTAACGCGGAGAAACGCCCAGTAAGTTATTAACTCTTTTTCCCTTCATTATGGCTCCAAATGTATGGCGCTAACATGCTAACAGTCCTTCCTGTAAACAGTTTGGACCGCGTGAAGCAGCTGGAAGCTGCAGAGCTCGGACGTGCAATGAGCTAACATGCTAACAGGCTTCACCAGCTAACAGTAAGAAATTAACTATTTTTTTCCTTCATTATGTCTCCAAATGTACTGTATGTGTTTTTTGTACTGTGTTGGGATAGGCGAAGTGCTTGGTAACTGTACAGTACTGTACATGCACGTATATAAGTGGCGGCTCGTGTGTTTTCCGACTTACGGCGATTTTCGACATGCGAACGGCCGTAGGAACGGAACTCGTTCGTAATTAGAGGACTACCTGTATATATATGGTATATATACACACACACACAGTTTTTATTATTATTGTGGAGGTTGGAGCAGAGAAATTTGACAAGTAATTTTATATTTTCTCTTTATTTTTTTTATTTTTTTGAGAGGGGTATCATTTTGTATAGCTAATTTCTGTTTTTATCCTTCTGAATTTAAGTTGGTAAATAATATGTCAAATAGTATGAAGTCTTTTGTACTGAAATTTTAAATAAAAACATAAATTCATTTTAGGATACAGTAATGTTAAATTTTTCTGGTAATCTTGAATGTATAAAATAACTTATTTTGTCACAAACCGTTGCATGGCATTTATCTAGTACCAAAACTTGGTTAGCTGTCTTCAACTTGTCTTTGACAATGTGATGAGGTAATACAACAAGACGTGTTTGTTTTGAACTATTACTAAAGTAAAAAATCAGAAAAAGTATACACTTCTCTACAAGTTGTAGCCACAGATTGAAAAAAAAAAAATAGTATCAGCAACGTATGGGAAGGTACATTTTGTAAATTTCTGGGGAGAACAAACAAAACTAAAACTAGAAGTTTCTTTTTCCTGTAATGTAACTGCAAAGATTAACGATAAACTCATTATAATTTATGTTTGATATTAACTACTTTCTGTTCATTCTTGTTTATTCTTTTAACACTCTTACTTTATAACTAAATTCTAAAAATGTTCTCTTGTCTTTCACTGTTCTCTCCCACTCTTCACCCCTCCTGTGTATTTATTTTTATTTTTATTTTGATTGGCAGATAGTGAACTATAATTACTACTACTCTCTTAATGCCTGGCTGCTGCTGTGTCCCTGGTGGCTGTGTTTTGATTGGTCCATGGGCTGTGTGCCTCTCATTAAGTCAGCTACTGATTTGAGGATCGTGTGGCCACTGCTGCTCTGGTGCTTTTTGATAGGCATGATAAACCAAGCCTTATGCTCGCAGGACAACCAGCGGAGGAGGTAAGCTCACCAAGCCATCTCACACGTCCTGCTAATAGAATGAAGACAATCTTGGCCTCTTTGAGCTTAAACTTGATTTTGATTATGGCACCATATCCACTTCAGTATACACACAGCACCCTCATCTCAACCAGTTTAGTTATATTGTTTTATGTGACTCATCATAAAGAGCTTTTTCTAAGTTTAGGAGGTTTATAAGGCTTATGTTACATCAAACTACATCATAACCTAAATCACTACATCACAAACTACATCACACAGTTACAGTTGCTGCTGATCTGTTTCATGCTGCTGTGTTTGTTCGTGCTCATCTGCTCATACAGACTCATGTTCGTGCTGCTGTTCGAAGTAATGTTTTTGTGCTATTAGTGCTTAGCGTATTTTTAGTTGATGTCTTTCTTAGTTCATATCTTAGATCTTATTACTGCTTTTCTTATACATTTTATTGCTGGATGTAACTGGGACCCTGTGTACATAGTCTCGTTCCATCACATGTACCACATGTGATGCGAATGACAATAAAGAATCTCTGACTCTGACACTGTTGCGTTTCATATCCCTACATACCACTGATGATATGCCTTTTTACTGCTCTCTCCCTTTCAGGACCTTGACCTTGGGTTTGGTGCTGTTGGTGGTCCCTTTTCTGCCTGCATGTAACATTTTTTTCAGAGTAGGCTTTGTTATAGCTGAAAGAGTGCTCTATCTGTCTTCAGCCGGCTACTGCTTACTGATGGCCTATTCACTAGGACATTGCTGCTGCCGCTGGACCAAGTACAGGGTAAATAATGCAACAACCGTCTTGTCTACAGTAACAGATACCACACTTGGTTAAGCATGTTTCCAGCAATAATTTAAACCTGTACATTTTTTTGTAGACACCAGGGCACAAAGTTCTGTTTTTATGTTGTTGAGAAGAGATGTAGAAATTAATATGAAGAAAAAAAAAAACTTTCACAGAAGGTGGTGTTCAAGCATTAGTGAAAAATATAGCCTCTCTTCATTTTTAAAATTGACGTCCATATGCCTGCCCTTACGCCTGTCTACCTGCTTCAAAATTGGGTTGCGGGAGCAGCAACATGAGAGGCCAGACATCTTGTCCTACAGCCACCTTTCCCAGCTCTTCTGGGAGGATTTCAAGGTGTTGCCAGGCTAGCCGAGAGATATGTAGTCTCCAGCATGTCTTGGCTCTTTCCCATGGTTTCTTCCCAGCTGGACATGACCCACTCAGATCCAAGTGTCCAAAACATATCACCACTGGTCAGATGGCATGACTACCGGTACAAAGTATATCATCAATCTGCAGTCTGTGGTGTCCTGGTGCCATGTGCACTAATAGACACACTTACGGTATGTTTGAACTTGGTGTTCATGATGGCCAAACTGTGAGTAGCACAGAAGTCCAACAACTGAACACAGCTCAGCTTCAGATCGGAGAGATTCTCCCGATCACGCCCTCCAGGTTTCACTGTTGCCACTGGCATTGAAATCCTACCCCCAGCAGAATGATGGAGTCCCCAGCTGGAGCACCTTCCACCCATTACTAAGGACTACAAGAAGGTTGGGTACCTGAACTACAGTTCTGTTCATAGGCACAAACAACAGTTAGCACTCTCCCTCCACCAAAAGTACATGGAATTATCACATCGACTGGGAAGAACTCAACGCTCAGGCACCAAGCTGAGGGGCTATAAGTAGGCCGAAACCAGCCCGGCACCTCTCGCTATATGCAAGTAGAGATATTAACAAGGTCAAGACCCTCTGAAGGAGATTGGTTCCAGAGACCACGATTTGTGTTGAGGTGAGCCAGACTTTACCTTGTCATTACCTCAAATGTATGCACAAGCTCAGGCTCCTACCCAACCAGAGAAGTGACACTGAAGTGACCAGTGAAGCAATGGTCAGAGTGCCAAAGCCCCAGGCTTCGGATGACACCCATGGCACCATTCACCTGACTTTTAAGGCCCCTCCTTCAGGTGGTGAGCCCACAGGAATGCAAACCCATAATCCTGACCAGGACCCTACATCCTTTTTTTAAAATAATTTCTGTAAATTACAGAAGTTTTTTTTTCTCTAGGATTCTTCATGACCTACCTCCTCTGACTATTGTTTGTTGTTGTTGTTGTTGTTGTTGTTGTTGTTGTTGTTGTTGTTGTTGTTGTTGTTGTTGTTGTTGTTGTTGTTGTTGTTGTTGTTGTTGTTGTTGTTGTTGTTGTTTAAATTGATTGTAAACAGAGCTAATCAAGGATTTGCCATAGAAAAAAATAGAAAAAAAAACTACAATTCTACCCAGGAAAACATTTAGTCAAGATAGGGTCTTTTGTTTGTTTTATTTTAGTTCATTTACCGTATTTTCTGCCGTACACGTCGCCCCGCCTTATAAGTCGCATCAGTCCAAATACTGTACAGGGAACCCCCGACCTACGTACGAGTTTGGGACCTAAGAACCGTTCGCAGCTCGATCCGTTCGTAGGTAGGGGGTGAAAATTATATTTAAAAAAAAAATTATTCATTCATTCATTCATTCAACCTTTATTTATCATGCTAACGGAGCGCGCGCACACATTTAAGCATGTAAAGTAGTGTACTGTAATGTTAAACATTGCTATTCACATTTACAGAATAAATAAAAATATATTTTCTTACTTTGAGATGGTCAAAGCCGACATCTTAGGTTGCCATGCGTTGATTGTTGTCGGGCCTAGCAGCCCCGCCGGCCGGCCAGTGAACCACCGCAGCCGCTCCAGACCTGTGTTAGCTAGCTGGCTAGCTTCTGCTAGCCAAGCCATGAGCTGGTGTTGGAGCGGCGGCGCGATCAATCTGCAGCTTCTGCTGCTGCCTTAGACATCCACAAAGTTCACAGAGACGTTTCCAGCTCGTAATTAATCCATATGAAGCCATCCTGGTCACCAGTCTTCGGCCGGCTACCGTGTTAGCTCCCGTGTTAGCTTCTGGAGCTAGCCAGGCCAGAGCCAGGCCGGAGGTGTAGCCAGGCCGGCCGGAGGTGTTCGCACGGCGGCCTGGCACGATCGGCGATAAATCCGCTGCTGCTTGAGACATCCACAAAGTTCACAGAGACGTTTCCAGCTAGTAATTAATCCATATGAAGCCATCCTGGTCACCAGTCTTCGTCCAGCTCTCGGCAGCTAACCTAAGATGGCGTCCGGTGTTCTACATTAATTTGTAACCGGAGACCCCAGTGACTGAACCTAAAATAGCGTCCGGTGTTCTACATTAATTTGTGACCGTGTAAACTGAAGACCTACTTCCTGTTGCCAAAAATTGCTCAAAAATGATCAGAAATGATCTTTTTTATCATAATTATTATTTATAAAGCCTTTAAAACAACCAGAGCTGCAACAAAGTGATGTACACATGAAATTAAGAACATTTAAACACAAAAAAAAAAAAAAAAAATTTTTTTTTTTTTTTAAATTCATATTTTTATTAAATATGATATGTTCGTAGGTCCCGTGGTTCGCAGGTCGATGGGGTCGTAGGTCGGGGGTTACCTGTATGTCTAACGTGGAAAAATACATAAATGCATCGCTTTGCCGTATAAGACATCTATTATGCTTCACCACTGACGTGTCACGTTTGTTACTTGTCACCGCTGACATCCTGGAATTGTTTGTGGGCCAATGTTGTGCCAAAAATCAATTGACTGCCAAATGGCGGCTGCGGGAGCATGTACGGGAGGAC
>JBBPBX010015986.1:0-14749 GCA_038048925.1 Garcialebias charrua | reverse complement strand
GCCAATGCGAAAACGGCTTGTGGGAGGATATGGCAAGCCGATTGTGTCATTAATAGTCACTTTTACCTATTACATGATATAACAGCATGCCATACTACTCGAGTGCCAGCTAACGCTAGTGTTCAATATTTTCTGTCAAAATGAATGAAAATGGTCATATCTCAGCCAAAAATTGGTTTATAAATATCGGGGGTAGAAAAATCTATAAATACATTGCTTCGATGTATAAGTTGCAGGCCATGCAAATTACTGTATGTAAAAAAACAAACAAAAACAAAAAACGTGACTTAATGGTGAAAAATACGGTATTTATTTTTGTTAGGATAAAATCAAATGAAATTCAAATTTTGAATTCACTTTTAATCATATTGCTTAAGTACTGTCATTTTATATGGTATAAAATACTATATAGTTTTTTTTACATGTTCATTGATTTATCATGCAAAGTTTTTTTAATGTATTTTTTATTACATTTTTAAAAACATTGTCTAATCTAATACATTTAAAGCAAACATTCAAAGTTACTGTTGAGTAAAATAAGCATATCTAACCTACATTTACATGTTTAGTTTTACATTCACTTAATGTACATTGTCCTGTTACATTGAAATAAATCATAAAATATAACTTAAAATCTCTCATTTTGTTTAGAAGTTGCTTTATGTTATGGTGCTTGCACTGTTGAGTGTGCATGTAGTCCGATGTGCTCTCCGCAGTCACCAGTGGAGGTCTGAACAAAGCCTCTTCGTCAGTGCCCTGTCTGTCTGTCCACTCAATGCCAAGGTACTTCTGTGTTTTCTGATTTGGAAATCCCTTTTCCTAACATGTCTAAATTCATTCAACCTTTATTTAGACAGGTAATAAGTTATGGTCATACACTGAGCTGCTACCTGAATCTTGATGTTGTGACGGCTTTCCTTAGGTGCATTATAATGTAGGGAAGAACTTGGCTGATAGAGGGAACAGTACTGCTGCTGTCAAATATTACAGAGAGGCAGTCAGGTTTGTTTCCTCAGAACTAACAAAAGACTAATCAGCATTAACAGACAAACAAAAAAGTCACTTGCTTTGCATGTCTGTGGCTTTCAGGCTTCATCCAACGTATGTTCATGCAATGAACAACTTGGGGAACATCCTGAAGGAGAGGAACGAACTCGTTGAGGCAGAACAGCTGTTGTCTAAAGCTGTTTCCATTCAGTATGTTTTTCTATATAAAAGAATATGCCACTAAATAAACGCCAGCTATCCTGTTTTCGGATCTTCTTGTTGATTGTTTTGTTTTTCTTTATTTAACTGTGCAGATCTGACTTTGCTGCAGCTTGGATGAATCTTGGTATAGTTCAGAACAGCCTCAGGAAGTTTGAGGAGGCCGAGCAGAGCTACCGAAATGCCATCCGCTTCCGTAGAAAATACCCAGACTGTTACTACAACCTGGGACGCTTGGTGAGGTTTCTCACTCGTGTTCAAATACACAAGAAAATGATGAGATGTTGTTTGTCTAACATTTGGTTATTAAATTAAATCAGATTAAAAAACTAACATCTGCTTTACGTTGGGTATTTACACCAGTTTCTCTTTTGTGACAGTATGCTGACCAAAACAGACATATAGATGCCCTGAATGCTTGGAGAAATGCAACTGTTCTCAAACCTGACCACAGCCTGGCTTGGAACAATATGGTCATTCTGCTGGACAATACAGGTAATGACAAGAACACATCCAGGCCTCCTGACACACAACTAGAACAAAACGCAGGAAGACTATTGAACTGTTTTTATTTATTTATTGAACAAGTTTCAAGCATGTCTTAAAGGCATTAAAACCTGGATGACCCTAAATTTTCTGCTTTTAAACTCAGACAAGACTGAGGTTTTAGTTTTTGGGCCTGAGCATTTTAGAAATACATTTTTCAGTCTCTCACCCTCCTTGGATGACATTAATCTGGCTCCAGTTCTAATGTTAAAAATCTTGGTGTTATTTTTGATGAGGCCATGTCTTTTATTGCCCACATTAAACATTAAAAACGTTACTAGAACCACCTTCTTCCACCTGCGTAATATCACTAGAATTAGAAACATCTTAACTAAAAATGATGCAGAAAAACTGGTTCATGCATTTGTCACGTCTAGACTGGACTATTTCAAATGGTTTATTATCTGGGTGTCCAAATGCTTCTTTAAAATGTCTTCAGTTAATCCAAAATGCTGCGTCTTAACCGGAGCTAGTAGGATGGATCATATCTCTCCAGTTTTAGCTTCTCTTCTTTACTTGTGGTTCCTAGAGTTTCCAAAAGCAGAATGGGAGGAAGATCTTTCAGTTATCAGGCTCCTCTCTTGTGGAACCAACTTCCAGTTTCTGTCCATGAGGCTGACACATTGTCCAGTTTTAAGACTGGGCTGAAGACGTTCCTTTTTGATAAATCCTATAGTTAGGGTTGACATTATGCTGCTATTGGCTTAGACTAATGGAGGACAAATTGACCTCATTGCCTTAAATGAATTGTTAAAATTAAATAGTTTTCATTTGATACTATTTCTATATTAACATTTGATTCTCGACCTGCCATTGTGTATCTGTTCTTGCCAAACCCAGCCAGTCGAAGCAGATGGCCGCTTGTCCTGATTCTGGTTCGGGAGTTTTTCCTTTTCGCTGTTGCCTTCATGTTTGCTCAAGATGAGAGTCTGCAATGAAGTTAAACTCAAAGCCTCCTCAGAAAAATAATGTTATTAACTTACTTTTTAAGTACTGTACCGTATATGATTGTTTCTGCTCAGTGCTCTGAGATGACTTCTGTTGTGACTTGGCACTTTATAAATAAACTGAATTGAATTGAAAAAAAAATGTATACAAAAAGTAGGTCACAGTCCACCAATTTTAAATGCACTCTGGTAAATTTATGAGTCAAAAGGCTATCAAAGGTTCTGTGTTGTGGGTTTGTTTCAGCATTAATATCCAAAACCCCACAGCTTTATTTTTTTACAAGCAGGAAATCTAAATGGCCAACAAGATTAGACCGGAAGAGCAGGAATCATCAATGCCTGAAATTTATGTATTAAAGCTTTTGTGCTGTGAGTTCTGAAGGCACTCTTCCCTGCCGTGTGGAGAATGCTCTGATTTCCAAAAGCTCGAGCCGTTTTGTCAGAAGCTGCTCCCATGGGGGCGGAGTCTCCCAGGAGGGCACGGAAATGGTCCAATCAGAGCCCAGTGTGTTCCCCGATCAAACAAGAGCGAGCGCAGCTTTAACAGCGCCCCCCTCCGAACCCCAATACCCCCCTGCTGCAAATGCTCCCCAAATCTGACAGAAATAATTCTGCACCGCTCACGACCAAATCCCCCCAAAAAGAGAATAGAACAATAGGTGACATTTTGGATTTTTTTTTCTTTGATGTTTATATTTTTTGGTGTTACATTATTACACCAACTAAAGATTGAATCAGTTCAAATTTAGGTTGATGCTCACAGTCACGCTTTTTGGCAAACTGCATCTAAAAGGCGCAGGCCATGACTGAGGACATATCTACCATTGTTTTACCCTCCGTTTCTCGTGTCTGTCTTCTTTCTCCATTTCTGGCCAGACATCAGACAGATCTGTGACACAGATCAATAACTCAGTGGGGCCTGTGCTCAACTTTAATTAGGAGACTAAACCACTCCTTTATGTGTGCAGAGGGAAGGACACTGCTTTAGAAAGCTCAAACAAAAATGGTTTTTTGTGCTTGATCTATCAAAAGTATTGGTAAATTTGTGATTTTTTTTAAATCATCCAAATTATTTGATCTTGGCACAGTTTTAATAATATCCACCATCAGCTGACATGTTAACAAGTTTTGTTGAATAATAGTGTTTGTGGGCATGTGTAGATTTTGTTATTCCATGGCTCGAACATTTTTAGTGAATTTTCCCGTTTTCAAGGTAACCTGGGTCAAGCAGAGCTAATTGGCCGAGAGGCCTTGAAGCTCCTCCCTGATGATCACACCATCATGTTTTCATTGGCAAACGTGTTGGGGAAATTACAGAAATACAAGGTTAGTCAACATGGCTCCAACTACAACTGTTCTTAAGTATGTGAAGAATGAAAAATAAATTTGCTGCTTTGTTCTCTACATCTGCTCTGAATCGGGAGTGGTAAATTTTTCATGCTACGAAAAACAATTCAGTTTTTTTTTTCTTTTAGGAGTCAGAGGGCTTCTTTCTTCATGCCCTTCGGATCAACCCAAATGCTGCTAGTTGCCATGGCAATTTAGGTAAGACCTTCAATTCAGAATTGATGGTGATGGGAAGTTTCTGATCACTCCCTAAACTAAAATTTGCAAATATTCTTTCTACCAAAGCAGCTAAACTTGCATTTAATGCATTACCGGTACATCAATAACATTTGAATTGTTGTACCGTTTCAGATTACAATTATTTGAATATGTGTAGCATTCAATGTGTGTAGCACTTTGAGATTTTCACTAATGAAAAGTGCGTTATAAATTGAATTCATTTTTTTTTTTTTTTCTTTGTTTGTTTTTTCTTCCCCAGCTGTGTTGTATCATCGCTGGGGAAAGCTGGAACTGGCAAAGAAACACTATGAGCTGTCTCTGAAGTTGGACCCTAAGGCTCCCGGGACAAGAGACAACTACAACATGCTGCAACGCAAACTGAACCAGCTTAAACACGGCACACCCTGAGGGACCCCTGCCTGCTATAAAACAACATTTTCCACTCTTTCACTCTTTAGCATTATTTTATCTCTCTTGTTCTAACTTGGAACATTTTCAAATAAAGACCATGATCAAGCTCTACTGCATTTGTCTGTTTTTAGAAAATTATGTTGAACAGTTGCAAATGTCATTTTGTAGTTTTATATAAACTTGTGGGCTTTTTCATGTGTGTGTCAAGTTAACCAAGTGTCAAGTGCATAATTTGATTTTATGGGTGTATGTTGGGTGGGGGTGTTGGATGCCTCAGCTGGATACGAGCCGTTTTGTTGCCCCATTTGAAGGCCATGTGGGCTTGATCCATGGTGAACTCCATTCGCTTTTCATCTTTGACTCTGTTGTGTCAGCTGGACAGAGCTCCATGTAGGTCTAGAAATCTGGTGTTGATTATTGAGTTATTTTGTAAGTTTTTTTAAGTCTACTCAAGTTTGCCTTGTGAAAGGCCACTTTTTGAGGGGTTGATGTCAAATTCAGCAGCAATATTACTTAATGGCTTATATCACTTGGAAAAAAACAATAAAAATACAATATTGTGCCTATTAGATTTTCACAGGATAGCCTAACATTTCATTGTAATAAGAATGTCAATCACAATAGCCGGTTTCGCACTGCACGGCCCTCCCTGACCCAGCCCGGCTTCTAACCCGGGTTCGTGTTGTTCGCATTTGCCTTCTCGGGCCGGCGGCAGCCCGAGTTTTGGAACCCCACCGACGGAGGTTCTAATCGGGCCGAGCTCCCGGGCCCAGTTTGAGATCACGTACTGCTCATCATTTGATTTGTTGTTTGCAGCAGGGGCGGGACTGCTGCGTGTTGAGTCATCAACTCGTTCCAACAACAACCTCAGCGCGAGCTGAATTTCATTAAAATTTAACTACAGAAACCCCTTAAAAAATTGTTAGCTGAATTAGTGTTTCAGAGTTTAATTTTTGTTAATAACTGATTACAAATCAGCTTATGTTAGAACGTAAATAACACGAAGCGCGCACCCATACAGAGGATTTCCGCCTTTCAGCGCGAGCTGAATTTCTTTAAAATATAATATTCTCTAACTCTTGCGCGTAGCCAGGATTTTAAAATATAACTAATATTCTCTAACTCTTGCGCGTAGCCAGGATTTTAAAATATAACTAATATTCTCTAACTCTTGCGCGTAGCCAGGATTTTACGAGGGGCGATTCCTTTATAGGAAAAGTGGACTCCTGGAATAGTAATACGCCTCGGTGGCTCACTGGAAGACCGTCGGCTTGCCACTCTAAACTTTATCTCGACTCGGGTTTGATTCTCACCTGGTTCAACTTATTTTACGTTTGTCTTTTATTGGATAAAAAAAAGAGTTTGTGTTATGCCTGTGGTTAACACAAACTCCTTTTTTTTAAATCCAATAAAAGACAAACGTAAAATAAGTTGAACCAGGTGAGAATCGAACCCGAGTCAAGATAAAGTTTAGAGCTGCAAGCCAACGGTCTTCCAGTGAGCCACCGAGACGTATTACCTTTTTCAGGAGTCCACTTTTCCTATTAAGGAACTGCCCTTCATAAAATCCTGGCTACGCCCATGACCACTAATCATCTCTGCACAATGCGAAATGAGCTGGGGCGGGCCAGGCTGGGCTCCAGGACGAGCTGGGCCGGGGAGGGCTGTGCAATGCAAAAACGGCTAATGACAGTTGCTATACACTATACATTAGAGCAACATTTTCAGCAACTATTGGTACTAAATGACACTACAACATTTGCCTTTGTTAGCACTGTTGCATTTCAACATGGTTATATGTGGTTTTAAACTTGACGGACTTCAATGAAGTGTGCACATTCTCTTTGTGCATGCAAGGGTTTTTCTAGATTATCTGGTTTCGTCCCACAGACAAAACATTCATTTTAGGTTTGTTGGTGATTTTAAATTGGACTGAAGTATGGCAGTAAGTCAGGCTCGTTTCCGGTGAGAGTTGGACTCCGCCAAGGTTGCCCTTTGTCACGATTCTGTTTATAACTTTTATGGACAGAATTTCTAGGCGCAGCCAAGGTGTTGAGAGGATCCGTTTTGGTGGCCTTAGAATCGCTTCTCTGTTTTTTGCAGATGATGTGGTCCTATTGGCTTCATCAGCTCGTGATCTACAGCTTTCGCTGGAGCGGTTTGCAGCTGAATGTGATGCGGCCGGGATGAGGATCAGTTCCTCCAAATCCGAGGCCATGGTCTTGAGCCGGAAAAGGGTAGCGTGCCCTCTCCGGGTCGGGGAGGAGGTCCTTCCCCAAGTGGAGGAGTTTAAGTATCTCGGGATCTTGTTCACGAATGAGGGAAAACTGGAGCGTGAGATCGATAGGCGGATAGGTGCAGCGTCCGCAGTGAAGCGGGCGCTGTACCGGTCTGTCGTGGTGAAGAGAGAGCTGAGTCAAAAGGCAAAGCTCTCAATTTACCGATCGATCTACGTTCCCACCCTCATCTATGGTCATGAGCTTTGGGTTATGACCGAAAGAACAAGATCTCGGATACAAGCGGCTGAAATGAGTTTTCTCCGCAGGGTGGCTGGACTCTCCCTTAGAGATAGGGTGAGAAGCTCGGTCATCCGGGAGGGACTCGGAGTAGAGCCGCTGCTTCTCCACATCGAGAGGAGCCAGTTGAGGTGGCTCGGGCATCTGGTTAGGATGCCTCCTGGACGCCTCCCTGGTGAGGTGTTCCGGGCATGTCCCACCGGGAGGAGACCCAGAGGAAGACCCAGGACACGCTGGAGGGACTATGTTTCTCGGCTGGCCTGGGAACGCCTTGGGATTCCCCCAGAGGAGCTGCTCCAAGTGGCTGGGGAGAGGGAAGTCTGGGCCTCCCTACTTAGGCTGCTACCCCCGCGACCCGACCCCGGATAAGCGGAAGAAAATGGATGGATGGAAATGCTAATACTGTTTATTTAATTCATGATTCCCAAAACATAGTATGATTATACTTAACTGAAGATTTCAGTGTTATCACATTTAGTTTTAAAGTTTGGCTGCTCTAAACTTAACTGTAGTGAACAGTACTTAGATTGAACAGTATTATTCGGTTTTAGTCCAGCTGCTAATGGGTTTAGACACTATTTGATGGTTTTAATCAATAAAACTTAATTTATTTATAAAAGAAAAAAGCAGCCAGATCTGTGTTAAAGCAGACTGTTTTAATAGAAGTGTAAAGGTTTTGGTTCACCAGATGATGAGATTAGACTAATGTCAGCACTGTGTGAACCTTCCAAGAAAACAGGAATGATCAGATTTAACTGGTCAACACGTTCATGTATGAGGAGTTTGTTGAAGGAAGCACATGCATGTTGGTCAATGAAACAACAAAGTTTGCCATCTAATGCTGCGTTCCAGTTGTCCTCGGAGGTCGTAATTACGAGCTTCCGAGCAGTAAATATGAACTGGAACTTCCCCTCAGGTCGTAATTACACCTCGTGAACTCTGTGTAGCCGCACGGCACCCGAGATCTCCGAGATCATCGTTTCAAGATGGCTGCTCCTCGCATCAACAGTGAGTGAAAGAGTTACTTTTTACCCTTTTTCGCAGTTCTGTGTGGTTTACTCAACCGTAACTTCACATTAATGCATTCAGGCACTGTAGTTCTTTACAGTAATGATAATGATATGTTTAAACAGCCGCTGTGCGTCGACAACGGCTCGCTAAACGGGTGTGAGGCGGCATTGTTGTTGTTTAGCACAGTACTCGTTTTAGCTGTTCAGCGTTCATTGTTTATCATTAACTCAGTAACACATGTCGTACTTTACAGTGATTATTGTACGATATGTCGCCTAATAATTAGAGGGTGTTTCTAAGCGGTTTGTGTTTTCTAAAGAACGTGATTGTTGTGTTGATGATGTAGCTGCGTAGGAGGCCTGCAACCATTGTTGTTCTTTGTTCACCTTTACATGTGTTTTTAGCTAGTAAACTAATGTTTTGCACCATAAACTGTTTTTAAAAGGTCTATCAATATTTATCTTGGCTTGTCAGGGTGGGAATCCAGTTTAACATAATCAATTATTTAGTTTAAAAAAAAATGCAAAACTTGAAACCCAAACCATCCTGTTCATCCACAGCTGTGTGTGTCTGTGTGTTGGTGTGTGTGAGACAGTGAAAATCGAGCTTATTTATTATTGTGGGTTAGTTTTGTGAGTTACTGCTATGATGTGATTTGTTGTTAACCATGTGTATATTTCTTTGCAGTTTATGTGGACATGGATGCGAAGATGTTCCTGGACCCAAACAGACAAACCTGTTTCCCTGGTCCCTTGTTCCAGAGGAATGGTGACTCCTTGACATATTTTATGGATGAAAATCTAACTGTACACGTCCAGTTAGTGCAACTCAACGACTCTACAGCAGTATTGTATTCTCTGCATGTGCCAGCTGCTACTGGAAGTGTCTTTATGGGTCCAACATTCCTAATTATGATTTTTTTTGTAGTTAGTAATTTTGATTTAGTTTTAGCTGGTAGCTCATTTTACCGAGACCTCAGACCTACCTCAAATTGTACCTGTGCCTTGTTGTCAAACAGTACTTTATTAAAAACAATTTGAAATAACAAATGCACAAATTCTTCTGTCTTACTTCACAATAAGCGTGGTTTTTCATTAGAATAAAGGAAAGGAGGTAATGAAAAGAAACTATTTAGAATAAAAGTAAATTCATTGTAAAAGAGGAACACCTCTGGTATAAAAACACGACAATTTGTCATGATGCACTGAATAGTTTTTCATTAATGTTGTTGGAAACCGATGTACTTGCAGATAAACTAGTGCTATTTGTTTTAGCCTTTCCTGTACTTCATGCATACAGCAGTTTGTATTTAAAAAAAGGTTTTACACAGTTGTCCTAATTGATCTATAATTAAAATTGTTAAAATCAAGTACATATTATGTCTGTCTTTGAACTTGAGATAATTTCTTTCCCGACTTCTCAGATACTTTGAAACTTTTAATCAGGTGTTTTTGTTGTGGGAAACTAAGTTTTGCAGCTGGTTTTTGAAGCATGTTTTTGTAGCTGTAAAAAGTGTGTTTACCTATACCAGCTTATGTTTTTGGCGTGGTTTATCCACACTCATATAAATGACAGCGAGAGAGTGGCATGTCAGATAAACACATTTAATCATAACACTAGAACATTATTTGACAATTTATGACAAGCTAATACAAGTACAGCATCCACACATCACAGTAACGTATACGGTGAAAGGCAGCAGCAGATAACGCTTTCTCACATGCGTTAGGCCAGGAGATGAAGGTGTGTCCCAGTGTGCAAAATGGCCTTCAGTACTTCCATGATGATCCTGTGGGCTGAGGACTGCGAGACCAAATTTGTCAGACATCTCCCTGAAGCTGTTCTGGTTGGCCATGTACCACAGGAACATCAGGACCTTCTTTTCTACAGGGACTGGTGCTGCACCTTGAATGCTTTGCTTGTTGAAATTTTTTCTAAGTGCTGATGTTCTACAGAAACTGCAGACTCCACCTTTAAGTGTGGAACAATGATTGTGTTATACAACAAATACAGAGCTTTATCATTCAATAGGTCTCTGACTTTGTACAGTACTGCAATCGATTTAGCTATTTTTATTCTTACAGAATTTATGTGTTGTTTCCATGTCAGTTTGTCATCAATGATAACACCCAAAAACTTCACCTCACTCACTCTACAAATCTCAACACCCTCAATTTTGAGTGGAACATCAACAGTTTTCTTTTTATTACTGAATATCATGTAATTAGTTTTTTCTAGATTTAATGATAATTTATTTATTTTAAACCAAGTTTGTATCTTGACAAATTCTGTCTTTATCAATTCCAACATTTGTTCTATATCTTCACCTAAACAGAAAAATGTGGTATCATCAGCAAAAAGTACACATTTAAGGAGTCCTGACACATTTACCAAGTCATTCACATATAAAATAAATAGCTTTGGTCCAAGTACAGAGCCTTGGGGAACTCCACATGTGATATTACAGAGGTCAGATCTTACATCATTTATTTGTACAAATTGTTTCCTATCTTTCAAGTAGCTAGATACCCACTGTAATGCTGGTCCTCTAATACCATATTTGTTCAATTTTTCAAGGAGAATGGTGTGATCAATAGTATCGAATGCTTTTTTTAAATCAACAAAAATACTGATACAATATTGTTTTTGATCGACAGCAGTAGTTATTTGTTCCATTAATTCCATGAGAGCCATTGATGTAGAGTTTTTTGCTCTAAACCCATACTGACTGTTGCTTAGAATATTTTGTTTATCTATAAATTGATCTAGTCTGTTTACAAATAGTTTTTCAAGAATTTTTGAAAACTGTGGTAACAAGGATATAGGTCTATAATTGTTGAACACACATTTATCACCATTTTTAAAAAGAGGAACTACCTTAGCTACTTTCATATTACAGGGAACCCTCGAGTTACGTCAGGGATCCGGACCTACGGGTGTGACTTAGGTCGATTCTGCCGTATCTCGCATACCAAAAACACGTGCCTGTCGTAGGTCCGCATTTCTGACGTAGGTCGAGGCTATACCGCTAACAGAGCGCCGCACACACATTTAACGGCATGAGAATGAACAAGCGGACATCCTATGCCATAAACATGCACAGAACTTTATTTACAAACACTTAGATAACACATTATACCACACATTCATCCATAAACACACAAAACCAGTACAGCATGTACTGTACAGGTAAAGTACTGTACAGTAATGTTTTTTTTCAGCACAGACAAAGCATACAAAATACAAATCTCTTCCTGAACAGTTCTCAGCCATAATCTGCAAATGAGTTCAACCATGAAACATGAACACTTCTCTTTGAGCAGCAGCTGTTAACATCAAAATGCAGTAAATCATAAGGAACTCCCATGCACCAATCATGCACCAAATCAGCCGAATCATCAGAAACATGTTGCAACCATCATGTTTTTGAAACCAGTGCAGTCCATGTGGTGTTGGTGTGCAGTCCATGTGCATGAAAAAGTCCATGAACTCTAAAAAAGCTAGAAGCAGCAGAAAAAGGAAACAAGGAAACAAAATGTCCTTACTTTGACTGAAGTGTAGGTAGACACTGATGTTTTTCTCAAGTTCAAACCTGGATCAGATGGAACTGCTTAGCCAGTGCTCAACCATGAATCAACCATGAACACTCAAGGCACTGTACCCCTCCCCCACCTTGCCGCTTGCCGTAATGACGCATTTTTTTTGCCGTAACTCGATTACATACTTCTAATGTAACTCTGACGTAAGTCCGTTTTTTCGGTCGTATGTCGACGGCATTCTTTCAAAGAGGCCTGTCGTAAGTCTGAGTTGCCGTAGGTCGCAGGTGACGTAACTCGAGGGTTTCCTGTATCTGTAAATATCCATCCATCCATCCATCCATTTTCTTCCGCTTATCCGGGGTCGGGTCGCGGGGGTAGCAGCCTAAGTAGGGAGGCCCAGACTTCCCTCTCCCCAGCCACATGGAGCAGCTCCTCTGGGGGAATCCCAAGGCGTTCCCAGGCCAGCCGAGAAACATAGTCCCTCCAGCGTGTCCTGGGTCTTCCTCTGGGCCTCCTCCCGGTGGGACATGCCCGGAACACCTCCCCAGGGAGGCGTCCAGGAGGCATCCTAACCAGATGCCCGAGCCACCTCAACTGGCTCCTCTCGATGTGGAGAAGCAGCGGCTCTACTCCGAGTCCCTCCCGGATGACTGAGCTTCTCACCCTATCTCTAAGGGAGAGTCCAGACACCCTGCGGAGAAAACTCATTTCAGCCGCTTGTATCCGAGATCTCGTTCTTTCGGTCACAACCCAAAGCTCATGACCATAGATGAGGGTGGGAACGTAGATCGATCGGTAAATTGAGAGCTTTGCCTTTCGACTCAGCTCTCTCTTCACCACGACAGACCGGTACAGAGCCCTGGAAATATCTGGAAATATTCCTGTTGAAAATGATAAATTACATATATATGTAAACGGCTCAATAACATGGCTCATTATGTCCTTTACAAACATCATATCCATGTCCACCCAGTCTTTTGATCTCTTGTCTGTAAGATTTTTTACTACATTCATTATTTCCTCTTTGTTAGTTCCATTTAGAAAAATACTATTTGCACAACCTGTAATTGAATGGATCACATTATTATCTACTTTTGGTATTTTAGCTGCAAGGCTTGATCCAACATTCACAAAATATTGATTAAATCCATTTACAATTTCATTTTCATCATGAACTTCATCGTTGTCTTTTACAAAATATTTTGAAATACCAGTTTTTGCTTTATGATTCTTCAGGACACTATTCATTACTCGCCATGTTGCTTTCATATCACCATTACTTTTATCTAATAATTTACTATAATATTCTTTCTTATGTTTCCTTATAATCCCTACTAATTTATTTTTATACTTTTTATATTTTTCTTCAGCGCTCTGACTTCGCAATTTCAAGAAACATGAATACAAATAATTCTTTTTTTACAAGCATTTCTCAACCCTTTTGTCATCCATGGTTGATCAACCGTATTTCTCTTTGTATGATTTGTTTGCACACAATTCTTTTCATACAGAGCTTCCAAGATATTCATAAACTCATCATATGCTCTGTTCGCATCATCAACATACACATCATTCCAGTCTTGTTTATCCAGATCCTCTTTCAATTTTTCCAAAACTCTTTTTGACGTGTTTATGATCTTTTTCTTCGTTGTAACTGCTTTTGTGATGTTTTGATCATTTTTATAGATTGTGAAAACTGGTAAATGATCACTTAAGTCGGTCGTTAAGATACCACCTATCACATCCCCATTTGTTATATTTGTGAAAATATTATCAATTATTGTGGCACTATGAGTTGTAATTCTTGTTGGCTTTGATATCAATGGATACATATTTAAACTGTACATTGAGTTTATAAATGTGCTTATGTTATTTGAATCTGTTTTATTTCCCATATCAATGTTAAAGTCTCCACACAAAAAAACTTTTTTATTAAAACTCTTCTCCATTAGCTCCAAGATTTTATCAGTGAATACATTACTGTATTTCTATATTTGCTCCTGGTGATCTATATACACAACTTATTATTATCTTTTTATCAGTGGGAGTGGTGGTGCAGAGGTTAAGAAGGTGCGCTTGTGATCGGAAGACCGCCGGTTCAAGCCCCGGTACCGACAACATCAAAGATGTGGGTGGGATAAGTGAAGCGGTCACACCTGTCTCCACCCTCATCTGCCCCACTCTGGGCCCTTGAGCAAGGCCCTTAACCCACACCATCTGCTCCCCCGGGAACCCTAGATATCAGCTCTCTACTCCACACAGAGGGCTGTGGTTGCTCGGTGGTCTGTGGTTGTGTCAGGAAGGGCATCCGGCGTAAAAACAACTGCCAAATCTTCGTGCGACTAGATCACTGTGGTGACCCCTAACGCAGGGAAAAGCTGAAAGAAAAAATAACAATAATAATGTTTTTATCGTTTTTGTTTATTATTTCTATTGTTATAATTTCTATAATATTATCAACTATTATTGACATTTCACTATTTAATTTACATTTTATTTCATTATTGACAAATAGAGCGACTCCACCACCTCTTTTATTATTTCTGTTCATATGATATAATTCATACCCCTCGATGTGAATATTACTTGTGTTATCATCATTGAGCCATGTCTCTGACAGCGCTATTATCGTAAAAGTTCTATTTAACTGTTTTAAGTAATCTGTTATTTTGGATATGTTTGCATTTATACTTCTGCTATTAAAGTGAATAATAGAGAGAACTCCATTTGATATATTGATGTCATTAAACTGCTCTTCATTATAATATTCGCTATCTTTTATTACAGGAAAAAATTGCATCAATCACATTTTCAACATTATATATTTTAGGTTCTGAGTCTTCGTATGTTGTCATGTTCTAATGTATTTGTTCATTTCACTGTATATTTTATCCATTTTGAGTGTGAGTTGTTTCATTGATTTGTAATTTTTCATCTCCTGAGTTCATCCATTCTTAGTTCTTATGAACTAAGAAAAACATCAACTAAAAATACACTAATATCATAA